>SEYY01001501.1:0-12464 GCA_009176605.1 Armadillidium nasatum | reverse complement strand
CTTCTGTTAATAATCATCAAATGTCAGCTGATTTTGCAATTCTTCAGGTTCTTTGTCAGGGTACTGAGGGTTCAGTTGTTGGTAATGATAGTTCAACATTTGAGAATGAACTAAGTTCGCAGCCCTCAAGTGTGTTGGATTTTGAAGGCTTCACTGTAGGAAGATTGAATACTTGTGATGTTCAGGATATTCTTGGATTAAATTCTTGATTATATATTCTCGGGTCCCTAGAAAATGAAATGTGGACCAGAGTTGTTGATACCATAGTGACTACAACAATTAGTACTGCAGTTGGGCATGGAACTCATTCTCGTGGCCCTGTTTCAGAATATATTCATATTTTAGACAATCCGTTAGAATATATGCAGAAAAATAACTAATGTATACTGTACTAAATTATTGAGTTTTATTAAAATGTTTTGCATAATGTTAATTGATTTTGAGATTTAGGTTTTTTTATTATTTACATGCATTTTGTTTAATCATTTTCTTATTCACACATTATTTGCATTAAAAATTTATTTAATTTTATTATTTATATATGTTGGTTCTTTAACCCTTCTGAATTACTTTCTTTTTTTTTATTTTTTTTTTTTTTTATTTTTATTTTTTCATTCCTTTGTTGTTTTGTGACAATTACATACAAATATATATTGTATTTTTCAGATAGTGAAAGTTCTGGAGTAGTAAATTATCTACCAATATAACATTTTGTAAATCATCTGCCAATGTAACATTTTGTAAAAAGGTTTTGTTTTTCTCTTAAGAATGTAATTGTTACTGTTGGAATTGGTCAGAGGACTTCGTTTGCATTCTCTCTCTTGCTCACAATCACATATTATTGGCTCGAAACTCATGCAAAGCAGCTATATTGGGGGGATCTTATTCTATGAGGAGGGAGCTTTCTTTCTTTTCTCACTCCTGTATGACTTGTATGATTGTTTGGTGAAAGAAAAGTACCTTTTCTTTGGTGAGGGATAATGTAGAAATTTGCAAATAGGGCACCCAACCCTATACTTACAATCAGAACTCCCCTTCATTTCCTTTTTGTTTATGGGAGCTAAATATCAATTATTATTTAGTTATGACTTGGATGTATGTTTGACAGATGTTAAATCAGCTTTTCTTTCCTTTACAGATAGTAAATAATTTATAAAACCCTAAAGTTTAAAATAGGGAAGACTAGAAAATATTCAGTACAGGAAGATAGCCAGTATTCATTTAATTTGTCAATTTCATCTCCCTTGCAAGGGTAAGTTTACCATTACATATCCTTACATTAATAGGAGGGTTAGACATGTGAATATAACTATTGGGATGGGTTAATGTTTAGATAACCATACCCTTTTAGGTACCAATTGTGGAGTCAGTTACAAGTTTGGAACTCATATTGGATTGGGAATCTGACTGATGTTTAGGCCAGATAAGTTGTTTGGGATAATTGCTAACTTCAGATTTTGCAGTTACTTGCTAAGCCGAGCTATAGATCTAAACTCATTTAGAACTGAGCAGGCAAGAGAATGCAAACGATCTCCTCTGGCAAATGACAAGTTAAGTACACCCATTCCGGAATTTGTAAATTTTTGTAATTAATAACCTACCATAACTATAACTACCTACTGTAACATTAGGATTAGTTGTATATTTTCATTTGTTGAAAAAGTATTCATTAGTTGCACCATACATAAATAATCATATTTGTGTATGAAGTTGCAATTATTGAATAAATCATATACAAATATTTATATTTGTATATGAGAAACTTTTGTAAAATTGAGCACTACACAGATATTTATATCTGTGTATGCAATTAGACTGTTTGTGAATAAATATTCATTAGTTGCACCATACATAAATAATCATCTTTGTGTATGAAGTTGCAATTATTGAATAAGTCATATACAAATATTTATATTTGTATATGAGATCATAATTTGTATAACAGGGCACTACACAGATATTTATATCTGTGTATGCAATTAGTTTTCTAAAATAAGTATTCATTAGTTGCACCATACATAATTAATCATCCTTGTGTATGAAGTTGCAATTAATGAGTGAATCATATACAAATATTTATATTTGTATATGAGAAAGTTTGTAATATTCGTTGTAAGTCTTTGGCGCAATAGTGATAGTAATTAGGGTCATAACAATTCTGGTTCACGCATTTTTCTTATATTAGTACATGGTTTCTGAGTGTATTTATATTTCAGTAAATTTATATATTAGTGGGGTGTATTTTCATTTAGTAGATAGCATCCTGCGTTTTCCTGTAGTTTGTTTTTTTTTCTCTTTTTGTTCTAATTTTTGTAAAGTCATCTGTAGAGTCATAAGTCATAGGTATTGGAGGTTTCATTGGCAATTCTTCTTTGATTCACCCAGGCCACGTTAAGGGTGGAGAAGCTTGTAATACGAGGATCCTAAAACCAGACCTGAGTGTCTAGCTTATCTTGTTGTGTAACTAAAGTAACAGTGGGGGAAGTGTTGTTGACTACCGAGTCTTTGGTCTTCATATTGAGAGGGTTGAAGGGTTGTAAAAGAGGTGGTCTCTCCCCTTAACAATATATATATATATATATATATATATATATATATATATATATATATATATATATATATATATATAATATATATTTAGAGAGAGAGAGAGACAAACGTTTTGCTTAGGTTAGGAAAGTTGAAAAGATTACGTAAGGTTTGGTAGGTTAAGTTAGTTAGGTTAGGTTAGGTTAGGTTACTTTAGGTTACGTTAAGTTAGGTAGGTTAGTTTAGGTAGGTTAGGTTAGGTTAGGTTAGGTTAGGTTAGGTTACGTTAAGTTAGGTAACTTAGCCTAACCTAACCTACCTAACTTAACGTAATCTAAAGTAACCTAACCTAACTTAACTTAACCTAACCTAACATAACCCAATCTACCAAACCTTACGTAATCTTTTCAACCTTCCTAACCTAAGCAAAATGTTTCTCTCTCTCTCTCTCTCTCTAAATATATTTATTCTCTCTCTAATATATATATATATATATATATATATATATATATATATATATATATATATATATATATATATATATATATATATATAATATATTATAAAATTAGAATGAAAATAATAATTAAAGTTTCTAAGCTTCACTTCTGCTGCGGTGGCGTTAATACGTAAGTACCATCAAATTATAGCATTCCAAAGATTTCAGAATGATCAAGCAGGCTGATGATACAAGTTTATTTGAAAAGTATATTTATTTTATAAACAATTTTCAAAGGTACCACCATTGAACTCTATATATTTTCTGGCTAGGCTATGAATAGCATTTATTGCTTCTCTAAGTTCTCTGTTCTTGTGTTTCTTTTATTTGAGCTGGAGCACTCAAAATAAGGTGAATTAATGCACCTCAATTGTCTACTTTTCTTTCGTATACCTCACTTTCAACCAACCCCATAACAAATATTCAATGGTGTGAGGTCTGGAGGCCTTGGCTGCAATCTACTAGACACATATTGACCAATCCATTATTCTAGAAAAGTTCCATTTAGATACTGTATTGCCTGTGAGCAAAATATGGAGGAGCTAACTGATAGTATATACGGTAGCATTTCTTATTTTTAAAGAAATATCTAATAAACCTTGTAACACATTTTGCAAAAATTCTGAATAGTATTAGACGATTCTCAACAATGAAAGGACCAAAAATGATTATTTATTGATAATCCCATACCATACATTAACTAAAAAACAATGTAAACTGGACATACTATAAAAATGTTTCATTTTCAATCCTAACATTATAATGTAAACAAGTTCTCACAATAGAATTTTATATATAATAACCTCAAAGAGTGGTACCCCCAACCTCGGCCTAGAATGCACCACCTGCTCCCTTCTATTACCCCTATAATTCCAATCCTGTATCAATAACCAAATGACAACAGGCGATTACCAATATCATGTCTAGAAGTACAATCCCCTGCCCATGGTCCCTTTCCTTCAGAAGACATGCTTCATATTCTTTGAAGTTCGCCAGTGTGGAGGAGGAATTTGCAAGTAGCATCAACAACCACAGTCTTGAATTGCAGAGGTGTGTGGTTGTTGCATCAAGCAGTATGGGAAGGGTAGAATATCCTAGAGGATACAAGCTTTGAAGAACAGATCTAGTTATTAGATATTTTGGACAGTGGAGAAGTAAGTGGCTTTGTAGTTAAATATAAAGTCTAATCATAGACTTTGAGTCTAATCAACAAAATTGCAAGCGTATAGCCATGGTATGGTAAAACCGGTCTGATATGCCAATCGTTAAACAAATTTTTAGGAAGATTGTGGATGAATGGAAAACGGCTTAACTTCTCACATTTTTTTTCAGTAACTATTAATTTAAAATATTGTAAAAAGGCAATTGGACTTCGGTATGTACTGCAAATTGCACTTATATCCTTAACATTCATGTTTGCGTGCAAATTTAACGTATATACAGTAGGTCAGATTGATAGAGGGATTCATAGACAAAACGGTGATAAGCTCTTTTACTTTTGAGATTAAACTTCAAACTTCAACGACTTTTTTTAAGCTATTTTCTAATGAAAGCCACGCCCTAATATGCCGACGTCACAAACCTACAGCCATAGTATTACTCTTCTTCAAGCAGCCAAACTATAAACAACTTTTTTATTGGTTAATATATGTCAACTCTTTTCTAATTGTAGTAACAGTCTCGTCCTATTTTAAACATCCAATGAAATATCTATTTACTATGGTTACCACGTCTTTAATTAAGCATTTTTTTTTTTAACAAATATTATCGTTTTTCTTATAAAGCTTTTTATGAAGAAAATAAACAAAGACAAATATAAAAATATTTGTGATATCAAAATAATACTTTCTTATTTACAAAGCCATTTTATATTTATTTTACCGTTTTTGCGGGAATAATATGGATTCTTGATTGTCCTAGATTTATAGCATGGATCTAAATTACTACAACTTTACTTATATATTTTTACTATGGTAGTACTTCCAACCACAAACTGTGTTCCAACCAAAGTCTATGGTCCCAACTAAAGTAACAAAAAATATATATGCAAATATTTGTAATTTGTTTCAACGTAAAAGCTAGAAATTTTAAAGATCTCTAAAGTGTATACAAGTTTCAAACAAATTTCCATATTATTAGCGGTTTTTCGCATAATATGATAATTATTATTGACCAATGTTGTCCTATGGTATAGGCCTATGTGGTGGCTTAGCTTTGTTATATCTATTGCGCAAATACCGGGAGTTGCAATGGGAATGTTGTAAAGAAACAACAGTAATGAATGGAAAGGTCAGTTCTGAATGAAAATATTTATTCATTTTTTTTACTTGGAACCCACAAGGGTCTTTCAAGATTGTCCCAGTCAAAAAAAAATTGCAAAAATTACATTCCCAATGAATGGCTTGTCACATACCCAATTTTCCCCATTCAAATAAGCCAACCATACTATTTCCCATGTAATGTAGTTTATTAAGCCATAAATAAATGTCATCTAAACTAAACTAATATGCAAAATCCCTGATATCACAAGGGATTGTCAAATATACTCCTTAAAATATGTTGCCTTAAAGAGTTTAGCCATTACAAGTGAATATTACTTTGCTTCTTTTGAGTTTCGACCCAAATGACAATAAAAAAATTTTTATTAAAATTTACTTCTGAGGTTGGTTAGTTTTACAATAACAGGTTCCCCTTTGTTGATACAATCCCTAACATTTCCCATACATTTTCTAATGGAAATTTTTTTTTTAGAATAACGTACATGATGAACCTTACACTTTTTATTATTGAAATTCATTTGCCACTTTTCAGCTCAAACGAAGAAGTCTATTTAAATCAAATTGAACTGTCATACATCCCTAAATATTTTTAACAGGACAGGCCAGCGTAGTATCATCAGCAAACTTAGAAACTAAACATTTTATTCCCTTATTCAAATCGTTAAAATATTTAAAAAATAGAAGAGGTCCCAGCACAGGACCTTGAGGAACACCACCCTTTACCAGCTCCCATGATGATTTATTGCCATTAATACAACACACTGTCTCCTGTCCTTTAGCCACTCCTGTATTTAGTTTTGAACAACCCATCCTAAACCACGCTGAGGTAATTTGTAAATCAACCTTCTATAAGGTACAGTCGTCAACAGAAGTTCATTCCTATTAGGCTGGAAATAAATATTTATATAAAATGGAAATCATTTCATAAAAGCTCTCTATTTTGAATAAAAAGAAAATAAAAACATTGAGCGAGGCTTAATTGAAATGTGATTGGCCTGAACCTGAAATGATCCCCATTTTATATAAATATTTATTTCCAGCTTAATAGGAACGAACTTCTGTTGACAACTGTACCTTATCATAAGCTTTGTAGAAATCAAGATATACTCAATCAACTGGTTCCCCTTTGTTTATGCAATCAGTAATATCAATTTGAAATTTTCAAAAGATGTCTGACATGATTTACCTTTCCTAAAACCATGTTGAAAATCTTGCAGAATCTTATTGTCAGCTAAATGTCTTTCTTTTCAACTTTTCATTATTTTTTCTAGAACTTTTACTCCCAAGGAGGTTAAATTAACTGGCCTGTAGTTTCCAAGATCATCCCTGCTACCTTTCTTATAAATTGGCACCACATAAGAATTTTCCAATCCTCTGGTATTTCACAATAATTTAGAGACTTATTGAATATTAAATATAAACCATATGCAATACTATTATTACCATTCTTTAGTTCTTCCATGTATACCTTCAGGACCTGCAGACTTATAATCAATATGTTCGTAAATTTTTAATTTTGTCAAGTTTAACAAAGACAAATAATAATGATTAGCCTACAATAAAAATGTGAGAATATGACATGCCAATCAAGACTGCCCCAGTCTAAAATAATATTACCATTAGCTTTTAATGGCTCATCTTAGGATTTAAATTTTCATCATGCAAGTAATTAACACTAATTCTAACGTTATACATGTATGCAAGATGCAATTTTTTCCAAAATTATATATAGCTGCGTCAACTAAGATAATATTCAAAGTCAGATCACCAGTATCCTAAAAGATTGTCAAAAATATGCTGTAGTCATTAATTTCAAAATAAAAAGCATTTTTTCCCCTACTTTTATTTTTCTCCTTTGAAAAAGTCCTGAGTTGATGTTAAATTTGGACTACTGCACTAACTGAATGCTATATAATATAAAGCACAACACTCCACCTCACCTTCCATTGTGCTAGTATAGATAAAAAGAATTTGTATGATTCTCCATACATCATCTCAATTATCCAGATTTCTGTAAAATATGATACTGTACATGTAGATTGTCTTTAATTATGTAATTCAACTTGATAATTTATTTTTTATATTTGTAAAGCTTGTAACACTAGTATAAAAAGATTTTATATCTGACACATTAGTGTTTTTCTCTACATCCTTTTTGTAGTGTTGTCAACCTTATCTAGTTTCCTACTTGCAAAATTTCATGATAATGGCCTAATCACTGAACATTGATGTGACCTTATACACTTAGAGTACCCATATAGATATTTTAAAAAATCAGTAGTTTCTTTTAACAGTATATAAGAATCAGAATTGGACCTTTTGTTAAAATTACAATCAGAATCTGAAATCATTTTGGTATTATCCCATCAACAATAATACTTTTTAACGTTAAAAAATAATTTAAAATCAGTTGTGTCTTCAGCAATGCACTTTTATTATATTATAAACGTTATTAATTATTATTTCCTAAATAAATTATAAATTTTTTAACACTGTTTTCATTCTGTATGTACCAAATGTTTTATTTTTCCAGGTTGTTGTTATTACTGGAGCAAATTCAGGAATTGGAAAAGAAACAGCAAGGGAATTAGCTAAAAGAGGAGCTGTAGTTGTTTTAGCGTGTAGAAATAAATCTGCTGCTCAGGAAGCAGTTAAGGATATTAGAACTACCACAGGAGATGGAGATTTGGTAAAATATATTAATTATAAAGTATGGTAGTATTATGAGTAGTACAATGAGTAACTAGTGCAAAATCATGAATTTCTAAATGTACAGTATTAGTAATGTACCATATTTGAGTTTGAGAAAGATTATTTTTGGTAATTAATTTTTTATTATAATTTTAATATTAAATATATTAGCTTGTGTTAATTTTATTTTCTTAGTAATGAAGCATTAGTGACAGGACAGTTGCACATTTTTTTTCTAAGCTTGATTCCCAATTTGAGTCCTACAATTATTTGTTCAGCTCATAATAATTTAGGATAATTGTTATAATTAAAATAAACTCAAACTGACATGATGAAAATTCAATTTAATTTTTACAAAGCAAATTGAGGTAAGAACTTTCCAAAATTTAATTAAATAACCGATACCTCTTTTTCATATTCAATTTGTAATACTTTTAATTTAAATTGTAAAATTTTATTAGCATGTCCAAAAATTTTCACTTCATTCTAATTACTTATGTATTTCTTATTATGAAACTATCTGCATATTGTATCAGTGCATGAAAATAATGATTTTAGTGGAAGAAATTGTGACCACTTGAGCTAGAAAAAAAAAATAATTCAATTCTGCTCTTCAAAATTATGCAATATTATGCAATAGTAATTATTTTATGTGTTGTGTTTTCATTGTTTCTTTAAGTTTTTTTAGCATGTAGAAATAAATCTGCTGCTCAGGAAGCAGTTAAGGATATTAGAACTACCACAGGAGATGGAGATTTGGTAAAATTAATTATAAATAATATAGAATTTCATTAGCAATTATATATATACAAGACATTTTCTGTTGTTTGTTCTTTGCTAGCATTTATGCTTTTATTTCTACATATTTGATTTTGTTAACCAAGCCCTTAAGTTTTTCATTTTTTATTTTAACACATGTTAAGATTGAAATCAAAGTTATTTACAATGTCTTCAATATGAATCATACATATTCTAAGTATTCTTTTATTCTGGAGAGATAAAATTATAACTATTACTCTAAGTATATCTTTTATTTTGTTATTTATGATATGATCACATTCACATAACAATGAGATAATAAAGCATTTTGCAGATTTTCTTTCAAAATCTAATCACTATGTAATTCATTCATATGAAGAAAGTTTACCATCGAAATAAATAATAGCTAAATCTATCTTTAGCTAAAATTCTCCATCATGATATTATATTTCAGTGTTTATTGATACATGTTTCCTGTGCACTTTGTAAAAGTTTTCAAAATCAAAAAATACTCTTGTTAGGAATTACTTTAATTATGGTTATTTAATTATGTTTCTTAACATAGAAATATTACTTTTAAAAAGTGACTTCTTTTCTTTCTTAAAAGGTCAAACTCAGTAATTACCATGTAGTAACTTTTTAAAACTTGCCACTGGTATATTTGTAAACATGTAGTTCTGAATAAAGTATTTATAGTTAAGTAAATGAAATTTATTTTAATATGTATCATTATATAGATTATTAAACAAAAAAACCACAAAATGTTATTTGTAAATGCAGATATTCTTGAATCGAAAAAAACAAAATTTTTAAGATGAAAACATTCCAAACTAAAATTTCTAATTTTGAATACTCGAGCAGTAAATACTTGCATTAAAAACAGAGATTGGGAAATGAGCTACAAAGCCTTTTTTTCAAGAATTGGAAAACTCATAATTCTTGATTCCAATTCTTCATTTTATTATTCTTTAACATCCTACTTCGTCATCCTTCAAACCCTGTGAGGAAATAAATAATATCTTATCATCGATGACGTGGTTGTCATTATCATTACCATCATCATTATAACTATTGTTATTAAAAATTTAAGGGAAATATCTTTGAGAAAAAATTACCCAATATAGAATTTGAGGATTTTTCTTGACAGAAATATATATTTTTATTGGTTAAAATGATTCAACTTTATTTATATTTTCTTCAGATTATATTTGATTTGGACCTTGCAAACTTATCATCAGTGAAAGAATGTGCAAACAAAATTATTGAAAAATTTCAACATATTGATGTACTTATCAACAATGCAGGAGTAGCTTATCCCTCAGACAGTGACGTGGTTACTTCAGATGGATATGAAATACACTTTGGTGTTAATCATTTAGGCCACTTCCTTTTCACTAATATTCTTTTAGAAAGGATTAAAGAGACACAAGGGTCCAGGTAATAATAGTAATAATAAATTCATTATTTTTTATTCCTTTGTAACAGATCTTTGGCTTGTAGTTAGAAGGATTCTGATTTTGATTATTTTTGTAGATGAATTGTATATATTTTGACAAGGATGGGAAACGTGAATTTTACAAATATTATTCTCAAATGTGGATGTGCGAATGTAACCTACTTAGCAAATTCGTGATATATATATATATATATATATATATATATATATATATATATATATATATATATATATATATATATATATATATATATATATATATATATATATATATAGTATATATATATATATGTCAATAATTCATGTGAACTAAAAATTTTTTTTTAATCTTCCACAGTAATTCATTACTAAATATAAATTATTATTATTACTACTACTATTATTGATATCATTTTTTATAATTATATTCTTTTTAATTTGTTATTTTAAGAATTATTATAGTGTCATCATCTCTTCATAAACATGGCGTAATAGATTTTGAAACTTTATCATCGCCTGAGAAATCAAAGGAATTATTAAAAAATCGGAAACATCGAAACCCTTTTTATTCAGATTCAAAACTATGTAATATTCTTCATGGACAAGAATTAAAGAGAAGGTTAGCAGGTGTGTATAGTTTGCTGTATTTAATAATAATAATCGTTATCAGTTACTCTCAGAAACAGTTTTCATTGGTGATGTTTGTGTTTGGAGTCATAGTTTTTAGAGCCGAGTTTGAGTCTAGATATTGTTCTTATACGGGTCCGAGAGAGAGTCCAAATCAAAATTCAAGTTCAAGTTATTTGAAATCATATTGTAATAAAAATATAAATTATTAGATAGTATATTTTTTTTCGTTTAATAATAATAATAATTAAATTTTTAAATTACAATTGGAAATGTGAATTAAGGTATTATATGTAAAATAGCTTAATTCAAAAAATAAAAATAAAAATATAATGAAATTAATAATCTATCATGTGACATTCTGGAAAGGAATCAAAATTAGCTTTCCTACTTATGCTTCAATTTACATAAAGAAAAGAAGAAAAGTTATAAAAAGATTTCTCGAAATGGACGATAATTATAAAATATTAACATAGAGGTAAGATAATTTGGAAGCTAGATAAGCAACTATGAAGTTTCTATATATATATATATATATATATATATATATATATATATATATATATATATATATATATATATATATATATATATATATATATATATATATATATATATATATATATATATATATATATATATATATACAAAGTTATTATTGAATTATGTTTGCTGTTGATTTAAATTTTTATTTCTCTTCATTTCAGGAACTGGTACAGGAGTGTATGTTTTATTTCCAGGCTTTGTATATACAGGTCTCTTTCGTTATTCTTTACCAAAGTACAACTGGATTCAAAAGCTTTGTTTTCTTCCCATTGCGTATCTGTTCTTGCGTTCACCTAAACAGGTAAAAATTTGTTGTTGTGGTGTGTGTGTGTGTGTGTGCTTAGTCATTTGGTGAAATGTTTGAAATTTAAAGTATTTTACTTTAGTTTTCATAAATTATTATTATTGCTATAAATACATAAATAAATAAAATCCTCCCCTGGAAGGACTTCAGTCCTGTAAGTTGGGACGCATCAAGAAAGATTCCCTGGGTTCATATACTTACGGCAGATACCAGTGGTTGGCCAGACTTATTGTGGATGTTGGGAACTTATTCCATTGGTAACAAAGCACGTTACTAGTGTACTCATTTACTTCTGAGTGAGATGAAGCTAAGCATAAAGAGAGAATAGCAGACATTCTCCCACCCCCGAGCAGTCTCGGAACTTTTTTGGTCCTCTCGCTTGCCAGTCGAGTGCTCTACCTCTATTATTAAGGCTTTCAAGAATGTTAACATTTGAAGTAACTAATTCTTAATAATTATTAGATCTTATTATTATATATATTTTTTTTTAAAATTGCGAGGAAAAATAGATTAGGAAATATTGATTGTGAAGAAACTGTTTTGGGAAAAAATGAAATGATAATATAATAAGATCAAGGAAAACTTAGAGTTCAAAATATTGGGTTTCAGATGTACTTTTATCCCCCCCCCCCCTAAAATTTCCTTTTCATATCTTTTAAGGTTTTTCGAACTTCTGAAAATACAAGTGCTTACATGAAAAACAAATATATATATATTTCTAAGGGTTATCTAAAACATGATATTCATTAATGATATTTGTTTCCTGTAGAAAAAGTATTCTTTACAGTTCATTTA
>SEYY01001500.1:12500-18227 GCA_009176605.1 Armadillidium nasatum | reverse complement strand
TGACTCCACCCTTCATTACTCTTTTCAATTTGAAAGGAGTAATGAAGTCTAGTAACAACAGTTACTAGACGCAAGGAAGGTTCCATTGGAGCAGCTGACGTCTGATCTATCTCGTAGTTCAAATTTGGGCAGAGAGAACATAGTTGTTTTCAATACCTCAAAAACTCAATTCCTAAATCTTTCTACTTGACACAACCCTCCACACAACTATGATATCTTCTTCGAAAACACTCAACTCAGACCTTCATCTGTTCTAAATATTCTTGGTGTTTCTTTTTCTCGTGATCTTTCTTGGAAAGATCGCATTACCTCTCATTCAAAACAATCTTCTAAGAGGTTAGGTGTTCTGAGGCGCCTTCAGTATTTCTTCAATCCACCCCAGTTGCTTGCTCTGTATAGGGGTGTTGTTCGCCCCTGTATGGAGTATGCGTCACACATCTGGGGTGGTTCCACTCACACAGTTCTTCTTGAGAAGGTGGAGTTTAGGGCTTTTCGTCTTATCAACTCTCCTGCTCTCACTAATTCTCTTCAGTCTCTTTCAAACCGTCGAATTGTTGCTTCACTCTCTCTATACTATCGCTATTACAATGGACTGCTCTTCTGAACTCTCTCGTCGCATACCTCCTCCACTGAGAAAGGCTCGTGCGACACGACGTTCTACACAGTCTCATCCTTTCTCTGTCCAACTCTCTGACCCCAGACATAACCGCCATGCTCTGTCCTACATGTACTCTACTTAGGGGGACCGACCGGGGCCGGGGCCGGGGCCGGGGTTTTCTAAAATTTGTAAAGAGGTCAAAAGCAATGAAATTTTCGGTTAAGAAAATTAGATATAAATTTAATTGAGGTTTACCTAATTGTAAGGAACTAGAAGAATAGCCAACATTCTGAAGTATTGGAGTACTTTACAATGTGTCAGGATAGGCTTGAAATAGCTAAATGTAACATCTGCAGTCAGAAAATTAGAAGAGGACCTCCGGGTGCCACAAGTAAAATATTTTCAACCAAATCTTTATGGAGTATCTAAAATCAAAACACAGAGATGAACATTTACTATCGGAAAAGGAGTGGTCAAAAGAAACAGAAAAGAAAAAAATCCTAATTTTCTTATATTTTGTTTGAATATTTTTTTTATTTGACTGACCGAGCTGAAATTTTCAAGGTTTATGCATTTTTTCACGAAGTTCTGAGTTGATTTCGAGCATTTTTTTTGAGTCTATAACGGTTTGAAAGTTATTTGGACCCAAAGTTGAAAGAAAATGAAAAACTGGGTCAAACCACTGGTCCACATGAGCTGAAAATTTAACTGAATAATCTTAGCCTCAATTTCTTGCATTGGTGGGAATAGATTTTTGATTTCACGTCTAGAAAAAAAGTTATAAGCACTTGAAATAAAATCTGCAAAAATCGAACCCTTCTGGAGGAAAAAATTATTTAAAAAAAACGTTATCTACTAATTTTTTATTTGTGGATATTGTTTAGAGGAGGGACAGGGCAACAACATTTGTTTAGTGCATTATTAAATGCTATTTGTTTGAATTAAGATATAGCCTCTCAAACTTTCGAATTTTTTGAAATTTAGTCAAAAATGGACCTTTTTGAAGGCTATATCTCGAAACCAACGAATCGCAACGAATAAAGTATATAGAGGAATTTGTAGCCCCATCCTTTCTTTATACATCCACAAAAATAAGAAATGTTATAGCTGTATTTTTTTTAAAAAAATTTTGTTTGAAAAGGTGGATTTTTTTTTCAAAAATATTTTTTTCCGATAGTTTGTCAGTTTTTGGCTTATAACATTTTTCCTATAACTCTGGAAGGAAAAGTCTATTAAAAGCTTTTTTAGCCCATAGAATTTTAAATAAACAGTCAAACTTTCAGCTCACTTTAAAAAGGGGTTTGGCCACGCCATTCTTTTGAAAAAGGGTCAAATTTCATAAAAAAAAAGTATTCACCCTGTTGTTCCCTCTATCGTTCTTTTTCCCTCTATCTTGAAACTGTTCTTGAATCGAAGTTTTTTGGGTTCGAGGATAGCTCAGCGGTAGAGCATCGAGTCTTTGTCGTTCTCAGTCGCAACAGGCGGTGGTTCAACCCGAGAAGAGGAGTCCCAAAAAGTTCTATTTTCACTTCATACATATTTACTGATGCGCTTATAGCATTGTAATTAAATATCTTAAAAAGAACGATAGAGGGAACAACAGGGTGAATACCTGTTGATAATGCCTTGACGGGAGCTCGTATGCTTGAAACTGTTCTTGAATCGAACATTTTTGGGTTCGAGGATAGCTCAGCGGTAGAGCATCGAGTCTTTGTCGTTCTCAGTCGCAACAGGCAGTGGTTCGACCCCAGGGGAGGATTCCCAAAAAGTTCTATCTGTACTTCATATATATATATATATATATATATATATATATATATATATATATATATATATATATATATATATATATATATATATATATATATATATATATTATTGTGGATCAAAACATACCGTTTCTTAAAATTGTCAAAACTACGTCTGCACAGGCGTAGTATCACTGTCTGATACTGTGTGCCAAATTTCAAAGTTATGCAACGTCCCTATCCCTCGCACGAATTACACTACTTTTACGTTATTCTCTACTCTAAAATCGATCTCTAAGTTTCTCATATGTAATTTACTCCTGATCTCTGATCTACTGTTTAGCTATATAAGGGATACAACATTTTCAAACACAATTTCAGACATACACACACACCTACATGCATACACTCACATGCACAAATGGGGATGCTGAAGGCAGGTTTCTGTAAATATCATATTCAGCAAAATTTTTATTGTGAGTCAGAAATCTGTTTATTTATTTATTTATTTTTTTCCAATTTGCTTCTGTTTGCACTTGATCCCTTTTGATAATGGTTGTGATACTTTGTATTTAGTGTATATATATCTTATATATATATATATATATATATATATATATATATATATATATATATATATATATATATATATATATATATATATATATATATATATATATAATATTTCAGATATTATCATTTATGCAAATAGTATATTTAAAATTTTATTATTAATAATGTGTACTTGAAGTAAAACTTAAAATTCAATATTTGGATATCGAAGTAAATTTCAGCTTAGATGCTTCCTTCAGAAGCAGATATTGATAGGCATTATCTATTTGTTATGAGTTGAAAGCAAGTGCCTTCGAAAGGTTCTGTAACGGCCAATGATGGTTATAGAATTATTATAAAGGTGGAATTCATCAGGAGAAAGTCTTAATTGCCAACCATAACACTCTATGAAATATATTTAAGAGTTCAAAGATTTATAGAATCAGCTTCAAAACTAAAAATGATACTACAAAACAGACCAAAGGATGAGTTTGAAAGTGAAGTAAAATTATGTTATAAAGTGTATGACATTTGCATATGCATCTGTTATGATAAAAAACTGGAAAGAAGTCATTGTCGATACAAAATTAGAATTCCTATTGTAGGTCAAAAACAAAGGAAAAATCAACTTTGGAGTTGGGATAGTTGATAAAGCAGTAACAGGTGCGAGAAGAAGGACGCAAGAAAAATTGGAAAGGTTAAATGTTGAAACTTTTTTAAGTCTAGGCAGGGGAAGGGTTTGTAGCAGTAGCAGTATCAGTACCCAAGTAGTAGAAATTTGTGGCCCTTCAACCAACACGGGATTAAACTTTGATGTTAAGGAAGAGACACTGGAAATAAAGGAAATCGGGAATGATGAAGAATTTCTTCCAGATTTTGAACTTAGTAAAAATTCTGAGAATAGATTTGTGTATAAACATTTAGCGATAACATCTGACAGGTTTCGTGTAAGCTATAGGATCACTGCTGCATTAAAGGGTATGGGGATATTGAATGAAAGTAATTTGTTGGATAGAAAAAAAAGTTGAAAGAGGGAGGAAACGTTTTGGCAAAAAGAATGCCATTAGAATGAAATTAGAAAATAAACAATTTAAATGCACTGGATTTGGCAGAAAAGGTAAAACTAAAAGAAAAGGTGGAAATGAATTGGAAGAACATTATGTTATTATAAAATAACCAAATGTTATTTACATGACTCATGTTACACCAGATTCTGCCAAGGCCCGAAGTATTACTGATGAAATAATAACTTTATTGATTTTAATTACGAAATTTCTCTTTTAAAGCTATGCTTTGCGATGGAACTCCAGTTAACATTGGAAGAGTTGGTGAATTTTGAGACTGATTGAAATATATTTGGAAAGACCGATACAGTGGTTAATTTGCTTCTTACATGCAAATGAACTTCCATTCAGACACATATTCGAGGCAATTGATGGAGAAACATTAGTACTAAAATTTTTTAAAGGTACCATTGGGAATAAAACTGAAGATGTAAATAAGCTGGAGATTTGATCTTGTAAACGGCAAACCTTGAAAAAACCAGAAGATAACGTTAAGCAATTAAGTACTCACCAAAAATATTTGTATGAAATGTGTATTAGTTTAAAATCAAGGAATATTTTGCCATCATTGGCCAAGAAATCTCCAGGCACACTTTATCATGCCCGATGGCTAACAAAAGCAATAGGATCTTACTGTTATACGTTACTACAAAACATCCAAGCAATGCTCTTCAAAATCTAGTAAATATAATAATGAAAGTTTACTCACCAGGGTTGTTTTGGATAAAGTTACATTTAAAAGAAACTGATGGAGCACGTAATTTTGGTACCTGATGTGCCTACTTAAAGACGTGGACAAAAAACATGCTATTATGGAGGGTGGACTAAGGAACAACTCGTACTGTGATCACCTTGAAAGTGTACTACTTAAAATGTTAGCGGACACAAGAAAGAGGAGAAATTTAGGTTTTAAACTAATTTTTCAAGGAAGAGAAAGGAATTTTAATGCAGGAGTTTTTGAACTGTCTTAAACACTAACTTTAATGCAGATGATTATTCAAACAAGATTGATTGAGAAATGGAAACAGTCTCCTAGCCACCTGTTTTATGGGATTCAACAACTGAAGAAATAAAACAATTTGTTAACAAGTCAATTAACACTGTTCTGTTTCCATGCCACAGTTAGGGTGCAGAGCATGCAATAATGTAGTTATACAATCATCACAAGTAATAAAAGGATATGAAAATAGACATAAGTAAATTTTGAATGTAATACAGTCCAGAAAAAATTAAGGAATTCAACAGCAAAAACACTGGCCCCGATAACTATTTAGATTTATAAAATTGTAAATGTTAACTAGTTCGACGCTTTTTTTATTTTTTGCTTATTATTTTAATTTGTATATTAATAACTTTCTCTTATATTTTAATTATAATCATACCTAAAATAATAAATATATATAATATATATATATATATATATATATATATATATATATATATATATATATATATATATATATATATATATATATATATAGTCTAAAGTATAAATAATGGGATGAAATTTATGTTTTCTTGATTTCTTTTTCATTTTCAATTAAAGTTGAGGAGATAGGAGTTTATGAATGGTATTGGTATGTATGCCTTTGATGTGCGCGAATGTAAGAGTATATCTTATACCTTATTATCAGCCTGTGAGATAATGTTAAAAGAAAGAAGACTTATTTTTATTCATTTTACTATTTTTCAAGGCGTGGAGGTATATGTTGTGCGAGGGGTAGGGGCCGCATAACCATATAATTTGACATATAATATTACAACA
>SEYY01001500.1:0-7500 GCA_009176605.1 Armadillidium nasatum | reverse complement strand
ACGGGGTTTAGGTCGAGATTATACTCGGGCCAGTCTAATGTTCGAATCCCTACCGTGTTGAGGTACTTACCAACACATCTATCTACGTGCGCTTTGGGATTATCATGCATTAGGACGAAGACTTCACAGATATAGGATCCAAGTTGTACGACGTACGGTTCGAGTGTGTCCGTTATGTATCGTTTCCCGTTTACGTACCCTGCATTGAAGACGTGTAACTCCGTGCGGGCATGGAAAGATATACCATAACGGACCTACAACTGAAGGGAAGTATCTCTTGCATTGTGAATGCCTCATAGCGCTCATGACGCCTCCGATAAACCCTGGAACGTCTATCGGAGTTGTGTAGATTGAATCGGCCCTCGTTCCTAAATAGATACTCATCCAATCCTGGGGCAGCCCAAGTAGGTGTTGTGCGAAAGCCATCCTTGCTCATCGGTGCTCCCTGGTGAGCGGGGGCTCTTTTGCCTGTCTCCATGAGTGATATCCATGATTATTCGTGCTAACAAGGGTCTGATGGACAGCCTGCAGCTCGGCACGATGGTCACATGATGTTGCATGTCGATAGCGAGTTGCCATTAACCGTATATATCTGTTCTCTACGGCCGTTGTTTACCGTGACCTACCCTGGCTACGCCACCTGGTGTGAGCATGTGTCAACTCGCACCTCTGTAGAACCCTTCCGATGGTTGTTTGGGAGACTCCAAACCGTCGGTCCAGTTGGCGTTGGTCGTACAGATCAGCTGCCAGTGTTGTGATTGCCACAAATTCGTCGCGTGTCAAACTCCGTCGTAAACTCTCTATATTACTTGCACAAATGTTAAAGGTTGAATACTCTCGGTACTCGGCATACCAATGACGTTACCACTCCTACCACGTCACTCATCAAAATTGGCTGATTTCCATTTTACCCTATTTCGTCGATATCGGCCCTAAACTGCATTATTTGGGTAGGTACGGACAAACACCTCCACACACAGGCACTCCCATTACCCTACAATGTCGTTGGACTTCCCAAATGATAAAATGCAGATGATGTGTTAATTTTACTCTGTAGGATATATATATATATATATATATATATATATATATATATATATATATATATATATATATATATATATATATATATATATATATATATATATATATATATATATATATATATATATATATATATATATATATATATATATATATATATATATATATATATATATATATATATATATATATATATATATATATATATATATATATATATATATATATATATATATATATATATATATATATATATATATATATATATATATATATTGAAAATCATATCGACTTTTTATATTTGAAATTATTTTCAATAATATCAGGAATGATATATCGACTTTAAGAACGATATATCAGTTATTACGGTATTGTTGCTGCCGATGTATGATACATCAGAGATGACATGCAATTATTAGAGTTTTGAATAGAGTTGTAGAAGATTCGATATAACACGTGAATGCTGTGAATACTGTAAAATCCTTTGTGAAATGTATTAAATAAAAATAAAAGAATACCAAGCAAGAATATTTAAATCCCGAAATATTTAAGATTAATATCAGTAAAGAGAATAAAACAAATAAGGTAAGAATTACTGTTTTTATAACAACAACACGTAGGGCGAGAAGAGGCTAAACAAAGACCCTTACACCTGGTGAACACCTACATAGTGACTAATAATTATATGGAACAAAAATGAATGAATAAATAAATAAACAGGAAAGTTTTTTTTTTTTTTTAGAAAGAAAATAAATAAATAAAATCAGATAAAAATAACAATTTGTAATACCGAGGCCTAGATCATTACCCTAAAGAAACGCAGCATTCACGTGAAGACAATTATAAAATCATATCAAATAAAACAAGCCAGAAATAAAAATAAAATAAAAACTTAAGTTTTTTGAAGAATTAATAGAAAGTAAATGAAATTTTAAAATACTTTAGGCATGCAACTGAAAATAAGATAGAGCCCTAAGCTACTCTAGCCTAGCTTTTACCACGAAAGTAACATGGTAATACAGATGCCCTAATGGTAATGGTAATGCCCTAAAATTCTTAAGATTTCATTATTAGTATCAAATGAAAGTGATTTAGAGTTAAAGGGACTACTTTGTTTATAACTTTTGAAATATATATATATATATATATATATATATATATATATATATATATATATATATATATATATATATATATATATATATATATATATATATATATATATATGTATAGAACATTGTGACTATGAAGAAAGAAATAGAATACACACACACACACACACATATATATATATATATATATATATATATATATATATATATATATATATAATATATATATATATATATATATATATATATATATATATATATATATATATATATATATAATATATATATATATATATATATATATATATATATATTATATATATATATATATATATATATATATATATATATATATATATATATATATATATATATATATATATATAGAAAAAGAAATAGAAAAAAATTATGCTACTATATACAAGCCTAGGCTAGGATTATATACCCAATTCATTATATAACTAAGGCATTACCGTGTAATCTCGCCTTCCAAATATTTAAATTATATAATATATATATATATATATATATATATATATATATATATATATATATATATATATATATATATATATATATATATATATATACAAAGTAAATAAATAACTAAATTCTACGATGCCTTCAAAGAAAAATAAAACTAGGTGTGTCAACATGTTAGACTCTTCAGCTCTGGTATTTCGGTGCATCCTGTAGATGTGGATAATGAAATACCTACTAATAAAACCGATAACTGAGAAGCAGAAAGACCTATTCAGGAACTCCAGAACGAAGTGCCTCCAGTGAAAGTTCATCTTCCAGAAGCCCTTCACCTGAATATTGAAGATACCGAAATATCCTAACGATTCAAGATTTACTACGATTCGTCAAAAGATATATCGATAAGTAGTTACAAAATTTAGAGTCGTTATTCCAGCTTTACCATCAGCCATTATTTCCGAAATTCAACCTCCTAGAACTGAAAATACTTATGAGGAGTGTGAAAAAGTTTTGAGATCTACCTATGCTCCCTCTGCCATGGAAAGAGTTGAAGACTTATTTCAACAGAAGTTTAAACATGGGGAAAAACCCTCAGAATATTTAAGTAGAATAAGGCTTTCACTTGGAGACTCTGCTTTTGAAGTTATGATAAGAAATAATGGTACAGTAGCATAGGAAATGTTTCTTCAAGTCTTACCTGAAGACATTGCACCAGTGCTAGAAGTTTTAACCGCAGATCTCTCAATTTATGAAATTCATTTATAAAATAAGCTGCTAACAAATACATGAGTCGCCACAGCAGAATTGCATCGAATCACTACCGTAATGATTCAGTCAATGCCATATGCACTTTTCCTACAAGAACATCAAGAGAACCCACACCCCATCTGTAAATACTTTCTTCAGTCGTGAATTTGCCAAAGTATCCTAGTCAAATTGCAGAGCTTTTTCAAAATGTAGGGGACTTATCAACACATGTACATAAGCCAGATATGAGGTTGATGCGACTTGAAAATGGTGGGACAAGAAGCCGCTCAGTCAGAGGCAGGTCACCTCCCAGATTTCGAGAAAAAGCTACAAGATGCCAAGGAGGTAACTGTCGATGGGCACTATTGCCAACCCAACTTTTCACTTCCGGACCATCTCTTTTAATCCCTCCGGGAAACGAATCGTAGGTGCAAAAGTCAGCACCTCAAAAAGAAAATTAAAAGTGCAATTTAATAATAATTTACAGTGTAAAATAGTTAGTGATAAAAGTGCATATATTAAATACGAAAAATTAAGAGAGAAAGAAAATAAAAGCTATCCCCTTATAAATGTTAATACAATTGCAAATAATGATAATACTTCATTGCTTACTTATATGAATAATATAAAGTGTAATAACAATGCTCAACTTCATATGACTGCGATTGCTACTACTGATATAAAACCATCTGTTTTAAGTGAACGAGTATCTCAGTCTAGTGAACATGAGCATTGTCCTAAGTATAATAGTTTTAAAGATAAAATCTGCATTATCAACATGGTGAAAAGCCAGTCTCAGAGAAAGAGCCATCAGCTTTTAGCAGATAACTGCGATGCCAGTTGAAAATGAAAATTATTATAATGGTGCATCGATTCCAAAAATTATGAATGTGTTAAATATTTCTAAAACTGATTTAAAATTAAACAGTCTCTACCGTATTTTCGATGCTAACTCTAAAGAATTATGTATAATTGATTGCGGAAGCACAGTATCTATATTTTAGACTTCTGCAGAGGATAAGAAAGAACCTATTGGCTTTCTTACTGCTGCTAATGGAAGCCAAATAAACATAATATTAAAACAAAAACCATAATTTTTTTTTACGTAGGGATTATGAGCATACTTTTTTAATTTCTGATGTAATTTGTAACATTTTGGGTATGGACTTCTTTCAGGAATATAATTTTTTATTTGATTTTAGTAATCATAGGATTATTGATGCCCAGACAGGTAGCTCATGTGATGTAATTGTAGGAAATGATGTGAAATCGATGCCCCTAAAACGAATTGATCATTTTGTGAATGCTACACTCTCTCCCAAATTACCTTCAGTGACTTCTCTTTACTCTAATCTATTATTTAATTTGAAGGTATTATTTACTGATATATAAAAATGGTACAGAATTATGCAATAATGATAGTACATTGGTAAATGAGAATATTTTAAAGGTAAAATTAATGCTGGGGTTAGCAATATAAACAATTCTTCCTATAGGTATAATAATGGTAATAAATTTAAAAATAATGGTAAATATAGAAGTGATAACATAAATAATAGTGAAAACAGTGATTATAAAAATAAAATATTAAAATTTCCCCTTACACCTGCAGAGTATGATGCCCTAAAAGAGTTAGTCCTCTATAAATTTAATGTAAGAGGACCCCCAATAAATATAAAAAGCCGAAGAATCTCTACGTGTCTATATGACAAACATAAAGTGGAGATAGGCAGGTTAGTTAATGCCGTGGTCTTATCTCCTTCACATTTACCATGGGGTTTTCCAATCTTCGTTCTGCCAAAACCTTCAGGTGAAGCCGCATTGCAGCTGACCTGAGGCTTCTTAACAAAAGAGCAGTTGAGACAATTTTAGTCTCCCAAATTCAAGTGACTTTTCAAATATACTTTCTGGTGCTAAAGTGATTTCTGTCCTTCATCTCAAGAAGGCCTTCTATGATTTGAAAGTTCATCCAGATTGTAGAAAGTTCCTAACAATTAATACTCCATATGGTAGTTTTTCTAATAACAGTATAGTTGAAGGTTTTCATTCTAGTCAAACAGGTTTCACTAAATTTAATTCATTCTCGTATTCCAAACATTTTCATCTACATTGATGACATTCTAATTGCTGCTCCAACTCATGAAGAGCATCTAAAGGTCTTGGAAATGGTATTTGATAGGCTAAATTATTTCAATTTAAACCTAAGTGCTGATAAGTGCCAAATTGGCCAATCAAACGTTACATTTCTAAGTTTTGATGTGTCTGACGGTTTTATGCTTACTAGTGAAGATAAAAGTCTTATTTATATTAAACATTCCAAAACCTAAGACGATTAAAGATCTACATTCTTTCTTAGGAAGTATAAACTATTTCCGATCTTCACTTCCTGGAATTTCTAATATTATTTCTCCTCTTCTTTCATTTCTAAAACGTGCACCATACTCACAACATAGAGTTAAATGGAATCCTGAGGTTGAAGAAGCATTCAATCTAGCAAAACTGACTCTGAAAAATGCTATGCCTTTGGGTTTTCCATCTAATAGTGCAAAAATCTCTATTTTCACAGATGCCAGTCATTCTGCCTTGGCTGGTGTTGTAGTTTCGACCGAAAATGAAAAAACTGTTCCACTTGGATTCTATAGTTATAAATTAAACCCACCTGAAATGAGCTATAGTATTTTCCGCAAGGAACTCCTTGCATTTTTTAAAACTGTAAAAAAATTTCAACATATCGTAGAAGGACGAAAGATAGATGTGTTTTGTGAGAACCTTTCAGTCACACAGTCATTTAAAAAAGAGACTGATGATAATTACTTGCTTGCAAGGGAGCAGTGTTACCTAACTTTCTTGTCTGAATATGATTTGAACATAAACCATATTAAATCTGAAGAGAATATTCTTGCTGATTTCTTGAGCAGAAATCCTGCTCAACAGCCAACTAATAGTTCACTGAAATTACCTGCTTCTTCTAATATGCAGGGAATGCAGATATAGAACTGTCAACAAGGCCTTCACTCCAACTTGGAAGAGAAGACACTGTTGCGGATGTTCTTCATGAAGCACTCTGCAATGAAGCATTGGTCACACCAGAGCTTTCTCCCCAGAAGGATTCTTTAATAAAGATGACTGTCATTCACTGTCATCTATTTTCCATGTTTCCGCTAATGAAGTGTTCAAGCTATTTCAGTGTAAAATTGATTATAAAGAACTTAAAGCAGCACAAGAAACAGATGTGCAACTTCAAAAATACTTAAATCTCAAGCAGACCAAGCAAAACTATTATTATAAAAATGACCTACTGCTTTGGTTGTCGATGAGTCTATTCGACTTTCACCTCGTGTCTTTGTTCCTGATCTTTCATTACACCTGTTATCTCTTATTCACATTCACTTGGGCATTTTGGAGTAAGAAAACTCTGGCATCTCTTAGGAAGCGCTTTGTATGGAAGGATATGCCTAAATTTTTAAAGCAGTTTGTTTTAAGTTGTGATTCATGTCAGAGATCTAAACCGTTATGGAAAATAAGCCCACCATATGAATCTTACCAGCCAGTTTCGACAACATTTCAAGTGGTCCACAAAGACATTCTTAAAATGCCTTCATGTAAAAACTATAAAAATATTTTAACTTTAATTGATAGCTTCTCTCGCTATCACTTTGCTTTCCCCTTGAAAAACATAGAAACCTCTACAATTGTGGAGGTAATTACCTGAGAATTCTTACTCAAATCTGGAGTTGTAAGAACTTATGTTTCTGATCGTGGTGAACAATTTACCTCAGATTTATTTAAAAGTGTTTGTGAAGAGCTAGGATCCTAACATAACTTTACTTCTTCCTATACCCCTCAGAGTAATTGACTAATTGAAAACTCTCATAGAACACTATTGAGGTTTCTTCGAGCCATGCTGTTGGATAAGTTGAAAGATGTTCAAAATTATTGGTTGGATCTCCTCCATCTAGTGTTGTTATGTTTAAGAACTACCCCATTAACGCAGAAGGAATAACCTCTGCTATCCTAATGATTGGTCAAAATCCATCTCTCCCTGGAGCCTTTATAGAGCAAATAGAGTCCTCATTCCCACTTTCAATAAAAAGATACGCATAAAAATAAAAATTAT
>SEYY01001499.1:20000-32378 GCA_009176605.1 Armadillidium nasatum | reverse complement strand
TATATATATATATATATATATATATATATATATATATATATATATATATATATATATATATATATATATATATATATATATATATATATATATATATATATATATATATATATATTAGGCTGGTCCAGAATTGTCGATGTTCGAAATGTTAACGGGAAATGGGCCAAAAGTGTGCAGATTAGAAAATGATCCCCGAAAAGTCTCAGCTCGATCGGAGGTGGTTTAGCCGTCCCGCATTTGGCCTGAAGTTTGGAAAAATGGCATTTTTTGACCAAAATTTGACCATTTTTAGCTTTTGCGGGACAACCGTAATAGGTAGGAAGGAAAATAAGGGCTCATTTTAAAGATGGTATTATTAGCTTTTAAACGAGTACTCGTTTGTTACTCTAGGTATAAGAATTGAGAAGATATACTTGAAATAAAATGTCTAGTCCTTTTATGGGGGAAAATGGCCGTTTTGGGCAAAAAATTATATATTTTTAGCTTTTGCAGGAGAACCGTTTTAGGTAGATATGAAAGAAAGTACTCATTTTAAAGCTGATACTATTAGCTTTAAAATGACCACTTACTTTTTGATTTAGGTATAATAGTTTAGCAGATATACCTGAAATTTTAGGTCTATTAAAAGTATTTTTTATTATTATTTTCATCAGTCCTTTCCAAAAAAAGTTCAAGTATAATTTTATTTTTAGTTAACTTACAAAAGAAAAACCTAGAAAAGAGGAAAATAGTACAAAAAAGTTTAAAGATTTAAAGAATATTACAAGCTTGTCGACAAAGTTATCCTAAGATGTGTCGGGATAAAGATTGCGACATTCCGATACCACCTGGAGATATTGTCTTTGATCTTCGTCGTGTGTAAGGGTTTTGCTGAAATCTTGGATGAGTTTAACTCCCTTTTCTGCAGTGTCATTAACAACTTTTAAATGTGCCAACCAGGCCAAAGCATTTCAGATATTCTAAATTGTCATTCCAGACA
This sequence comes from Armadillidium nasatum, assembly GCA_009176605.1. NCBI lineage: Eukaryota > Metazoa > Arthropoda > Malacostraca > Isopoda > Armadillidiidae > Armadillidium > Armadillidium nasatum. The sequence goes on along the minus strand of SEYY01001499.1, from coordinate 31,399 downwards.
CTGGGATCCTCATGTAGAAAGTTTAATGATATATTACATTTTTCAAAAAAACTCAGGCTTTTTCAGTTATGAAATAGGACAGGTCTTCTCCTTGAAATATTCTCTTCACCATTTCATTGTTTAATTTCACACGCACAATCCTCTGACAAACTTCATCATCTTTATCATCTTTAATAAGACAAAATCTTTTCGGCCATTTTCTTCCGAGACATTCTCATCAAATAAAGCAAAACAAACGTGCTCTGGGTTAAGGTACCATAAATGATTTAAGAACTTCTGTAAAACTTTCTCCGAAACACCTCTGTCAATTTCTTCGTATTCTAATGTATCTTTGATAAATTTAAAATCTGAGTTTGGAGCTGTATATCATTGGAAGCAGTAAACCACATTTTAACATATAATAAAATAATAAATAAGTTGATGTCCCTCAACGAGTTGTATCTGCTTCTGTTAATAAAAACTGCTCTCGAAACAAAAATATTTAAATGCATAAATGGCTTTTGCCATCCATCGGGCGTGACTGAATGCTCCAGGAGCCCTAAATTTTACATTCTCCGGAGAGACTTTTCCCATGAAAATCAAACATAGGTTGAGTAGTTCTAGATAATCATCTCTTGGGTTATGTTCTTGTAGCTGACTATGCAGAAAGCTCCCTACTTTGTCTTGATATTTTAATAGGGTATGTTGAATTATCTGGTCCACAATTCCTAATTTGTACTGAGTCTGGTCTATATTAGACAAAGAGACCTGGAATTTCTTGAATATTTCTCGTTGAGGACCAGTGGTTAACTCCATTTTGCAATCGAAAAGTACTTTTAGGATCACCTCCAAAATATGATGGCGACAGGCCAAATATAGCAGGTTTTTTCCTAATGTTTCTCCAGCAGAGCACAGGCTCCCTTACCATGACCCGTGTTTGACGGTGTAGTGTCGAAACACATTGCTATTACATTTTCCGCTAACCCCAAGTCTTTTAAACTTTCAGCTACAGCTTTTGACTGGGAATATCCTATTCTCTATAGCTGGTACCCCTAAAAGCTGCTCCTCTTCTCCATTGCTCACAAGAATGGCCAACCTCTCTACATTTTCTTTCTTGAGGATGTTTGGTAACAGCTTACCATCCCAGTGTACAACTGTTCCCTCTAATTTCTTATTTTGAAATTTATTTTTTATTTTATTTGTTCTTTGTTGCCTGAATGAATTTCTACGTCTTCTAATAATGCTGCGGCTCAGAATTATTTCTTCAGTGTTAACATCTAACCCCTCAGCTGTTGCAAATAATATTCGCATGGAGTTCCTGTCCGAATTGTTGCATCTGTCCAGTAACATGGATAGTTTTTCAGTGACAAATTGAGTTCCACTGCGTTGTCATTTTTTTGGAGACAGAAGCACATGCCTCAACATCAGCCTGGTTTCCTGATTCCGGAAGATCTTCACTGTCCAAAACAGGAGAATATAATATGTCCATCGGTTCTTCTTCAGATAGTTCTGAATCAGAACTCGAATACAGCTCTATTTGTTCTTCATCTGTGGAAGAGAAGAGAGAAAAAAATTAGTATTAAATAAGATAATCTTTTTTCGTTCATTCTTTGAAAGAGAGTTGAACTTCGTCACAGACAAAAGATGAGTATTTGAGTAATAATAATAATGAAAAATTATTTAAAAATTATAAAATAATTACGTTTTCTTGGGTTTGCTTTAGTAGATTATTCATTTCTCTTAGCTTCCTCCAATCTGGCATTCCTGTCAGCTTTACTTTCTTCAAGCCTTGCCAACTTTAAATCAACACCAGCCATGCAGCCTGGACGTCCTTTCTGTCGTTGTAATTCGAGAAATTGAATATCTTCTGTTTTAGTCATTTGTGATACAGCATCTGCAGCAACAATGTCAAATAGATCTTCTAGCTTAGATTTAAATGCAAGTTCACGTTCTTCTTGAATTTTGGATTTCCGTTAAGAGCTCTTTTGCATATTTGACCATTCTTTATACAATTTTTCCACTTTATTAATGGCATGTTAAGGCATTTGAGTTGGTATTTTAGCTTTCCAGAATAATGTGACCTCTCTTAAGGTTAGGTTCGCAGCTTCTCTGAAGTTCAAACCAACTTGACGCCTATTGTAAAATATTAACTTCAAAACTTGGCATTTGATGGAAGTTTACTTCCTGTTATTTAATGAGAAAGATATCCAACTAAATAAATTTTGGTTTGGTCACGAACACGAACACAGGTTGAAGTGGACGGGGACGTCATACCTATAAAAAAAAAAAAATTCATAATACAAATAAAAATCTGTTGGAAATTAATAAACTGGGTAACAATCTGAAAATACACTGCAAATTATTTTCATGCACTATCGGATTGAAATCTTGGTAATAATAGAAAAGAAAAACAGCAAAAAACAGATGCCTTATTTACCTTACCTGACTTGAAATAGACCTGACATTTCAGGTATATCTACTAAACTATTATACCTAGAGCAAAAGGTAGGTGCTCACTTTAAAGCTAATATTATCGGCTTTAAAATGAGCCCTTATTTTCTTTCCTCTCTATTACGGTTGTCCAGCAAACGCTAAAAATGTGCAAATTTTTTTCAAAAAATGCAATTTCCCAAATTTTAGGCCAAATGCGGGGAGGATTACCCACCTTCGATCAAGCTGAAACTTTTGGGGATCCATTTTTAACTAATGCGCACACTTTTGGCGAATGGCTCGATAGAAAAGTCAAAAAGAAATTTTTTACCATATAAGCTTGAACCAGTCTAATATATATATATATATATATATATATATATATATATATATATATATATATATATATATATATATATATATATATATATATATATATATATATATATATATATATTTTATGTCTCCTCTGGTGGGAAAGGCCTGCGGCCTACCAAATTCAACCAGAGTTTGGGGAACATTTCGGATCCAGATCACTAATAGCCAACGTGACCCGATACACGGCGTTTAAAAGTGTGCAAGTCAAAGGAAGTTGGGAAAACAGATAAAGGGAGTGTGTTCCAGACTTTACCAGTAGAGTACATGTAAGAGTGAGCATAGCGGTTGAGTCTGGGGTTGGGGAGTTGGACAGAGAAAGGATGAGACTGTGTAGAAAGTCGTGTCGCACGAGCCCTTCTTAATGAAGGAGGTATGCGACGTGAGAGTTTAGAAGAGCAATGTTCGTTGTAATAGCAATAGTATAGAGAAAGTGATGCAACAATTCGACGGGAAGAAAGAGACTGGAGAGAGTTAGTAAGAGCAGGAGAATTGATGAGACGAAAAGCCCTAGACTCCACCTTTTCTAGAATAGCTGTGTGTGTGGAACCACCCCAGATGTGAGAGGCGTACTCCATACAGGGGCGAACAACACCCCTATACAGAGCAAGCAACTGGGGTTGCGTAAAAAAACCACGAAGGCGCCTCAGAACACCCAACCTCTTAGAAGCTTGTTTAGAAAGAGAAATAATGTGATCTTTCCAAGAAAGATCACGAGAAAATAGAAACACCGAGAATATTGAGGACAGATGAAGGTTTGAGTTGAGTGTTTTCGAAGAAGATATCATAGTTATGTGGAAGATTATGTCGAGTAGAAAGATGGAGGAATTGAGTTTTTGAGGCATTGAAATACGAGAAAGATCAGAGGTCAGTTGCTCCAAGGCCATCCTTCTTGAATCTATCAACTGCTGTTGGGAGGGACGTCTTTCAAATTGAAAGGAGTAATGAAGGGTGGAGTCATCGGCATAGGAGTGTATAGGAGACGAAGCAATAGAGAGAAGGTCATTAATGAAAATTAGAAAAAGAGTTGGAGAAAGGACAGATCCTTGAGGAACACCACTATTTATAGATTTATAGGAAGAACGGTGGCCGTCTACAACAGCTGCTATAGAACGACCGGAAAGGAAATTAGAGAGGTCACAGAGAGAAGGATAGATTCCGAAAGAGAGAAGTTTGGAAATCAAAGCTTTGTGCCAGACTCTATCGAAAGCTTTCGATATGTCTAGGGCCACAGCGAAAGATTCACCGAAACCCCGAAGAGCGGAGGACCAAGAGTCAGAAAGTAAGGAAAGAAGATCACCAGTAGAACGTTCTTTACGAAAGCCATACTGGCGATCAGAGAAAAGATTGGAAGAATTGAGATGTTTCCAAATCTTCCTGTTAAGGGTATATTCAAAAACTTTAGAAAGAACGGAGGTTAAGGAAATAGGACGATAGTTAGAGGGCTGAGAGGGGTCCCCCTTCTTCGGCACAGGTTGAACGAGCGCACGTTTCCAGCAAGAAGGGAAGGTCGAAGTAGAAAGGCAAATACGAAATAGTTTACCAAGGCAGGGTGCAAGCTCGGAAGCACAAGTTTTGAGAATCGCAGGAGGAATACCATCAGGACCATACGCCTTCTTAGTGTTAAGCTCAGAGAGAGCAGAAATGACATCTTTAGAAGAAATTACAAAATTAGGCATAAATGAGTTGGAGGGGGTTGAAGGAGGAGGAATAGTTCCGGAATCGTCTAAAGTAGAGTTAGAAGCAAAAGTTTGAGCGAAGCGTTCAGCTTTAGTAGAAGGTAAAATGGCAGTTGTGCCATCAGAAGAGACTAGAGGAGGGAAAGAGGAAGAAGGAAAGTTAGAGTTGACATTTTTTGCAAAATGCCAGAAAGGGCGAGAGGAAGAAGAGCCAGAAAGATTATTGCATTTGCGTCTGAGAAAGGAGTTTTTGGTATCCCGAAAAATAGATTTTGCACAATTCCGGGATGAAATATAAATTGAATGAGTTTCAGGAGTTTGAAGACGACGGTAGTCTCTGAAGGCAGCATCCCTACGGCGGATAGCACGAGAACAAGTAGAGTTAAACCAAGGTTTGTTAGGTTTAGTAGAAGGGAAAGAATATGGAATGTATGCCTCCATGCCAGAGAGAATCACCTCGATTTTACGCTCAGCACACTCCGAGGGACCCCTCCCACGAAAGCAATAATCATTCCATGGGAAATCAGAGAAGTACAACCGCAAGTCAGACCAGTTGGCAGCACCGAAGTGCCACAAACGTCTCCTCGTCGAAGGCGGGGGCCGTTCTTGCGGAAGACTTGAAGAGACAGGACAAGATACAGAGATAAGAAGGTGATCGGATGAACCCAGAGGAGGAAAGAGTTGAACAGTGTAAGGAGAAGGATAAGAAGTAAAGAAAAGATCAAGTATGTTGGGTTCAACACCAAGACGGTCAGGGATACGTGTAGGAAGTGGCACTAACTGCTCAAGGTTGTTCTTGATAGAAAAGTTGTAGGCGAGTTCACCGGCTGGATCATGAGAACTAGATGAAAGCCATTGGCGGTGGTGAACATTGAAATCACCTAAAACGATGATTTCGGAGAAAGGAGAAAAAGACAGAATGTGCTCTATTTTGGAGTTTGAATAGTCGAAGAATTTTGGATAATCAGTAGAGTTAGGAGATAAATAAACAGAACAAATAAATGTAGTAGTAGAATTGCAAGAGAGCTTTAGCCATAAGGTAGAAAATTCAGGAGACTCCAAATTAGAGACACGAGAGCAAATAACATCATTGCGCACATATAAGCAACAACCGCCTTTGGCTGAAAATTGAGGATAGAGACAGTAGAAGGTAACAGAATAAGGTTTGCTGTCAGCACACTCAAGCAACTGAGTTTCGGTTAGAAAAAAGAGATGAAGTTTAGAAGAAGAGAGATGGTGTTCGACAAAGGGGAAATTAGTTAAAAGACCTCGAATGTTGCAGAAATTAATGAAAAAAGAAGACCGTGCACCGGGGCAAGCCGGACGCCGGGTCATGGCGGCACCATCCCATCATCGGAGGCCGCCAACTCCCAAGTGATGATGGGTGAGGGGTGGATGAAGGGCATTCTTTGGATGCCGCCCCTCGCAGCATCTCGGAGGCAGCTGTAGGTTTCGCCATTTTGATTTCTTTTATAAAGGTAATGTAAAATGTGGGAACGTGTGAAGAATAGGGGAGGAGAGGTAGTTGGAGCATAGACACTCCAGAGTGGGGCGGAGGTACACTAGAGACCCTCTGAGAAGGTGAAACGCGAAAAGGAACGAACCAAAGGGCAACGGAGTGAAACGGAATGGTCTAGCCCATCCTATCACTCCGTGGGTTATGCTCAATGGGGGGTACTTGCATCGCTTCGGACGGCGCTACGTCCTCCCCCTATATATATATATATATATATATATATATATATATATATATATATATATATATATATATATATATATATATATATATATATATATATATATATATATATATATATAAAATTATTAAAGAGAACTAAAACACTCGCACTCTGCTATAATAATAGTTATAAAACCCCTAAATAAAACAATAAAAATGAAAAGTTAAAAAAAAATTAGGGGAATTAACAAAATGTTAAATCAGTAAAAATAGATATTGAATAAAACTATAAAACGCACTATATATTTCAAGGAATAACTATCCTTCTCATCAGGTGTCATTAAAATGTTCTCCTTTCTTAACCTTACTTTTAATCCCACCAGATGAGAAAAATAGTTATTCCTTGAAATATATAGTGGGTTTTATAGCTTTATCCTATTTCTATTTTTACCGGTCTTAACACTTTGTTAATTCCCCTAATTTTTAACTTATTATTTTTATTGCTTTATGTACTGGTTTTATAACTATATATATATATATATATATATATATATATATATATATATATATATATATATATATATATATATATATATATATATATATATATTTATTTATTTATTTATTTCACTATCACCTTTCCCACTTTCGTGGGGTGGTACCCGCCACAATTCTCTTACAATCATGCCCATTCTTACATATCAACCCCTTTCACCACCGCCCTCCATCTTATTCTGTCCTCCACAAGTCTTCTACCCTCTTCTAAATTCAAATTCCTTCCACCCAAAATCTCTCTAACTCCATCCATCCATCTCCACTTTGGCCTTCCCCTCCTCCTACCACCATCCACCTCGGATCTAAGTACCTTGCCCACCATTTTGTCCTCATTCATTCTACATATATGTCCAAACCATTTTAGCACACCCTCCTCCGCTCTATCAACTATACCCCTCTTCCATTTACACATCTCCCTTATTCTTTCATTTCTAATCCTATCAATCCTTCTCAATTTGCATATCGCTCTCAAACCTTTCATCTCAAAGACATTGAAACTTTTCCTCGCTCGAGCACTTATCATCCATGTTTCACACCCATACAATACAGAAGGTGAAACACATACATTCAAACATTCTTATCTTTATTTCTTTTGAAATGTTTCCTCTCTTCCATACTTCTCTTAGACTCCCCAACACTCTCATTCCCTCTACCACTCTATTCTTTATTTCTTTTTCTGTTCCACCCTTACCTTCCACCAACATTCCTAGGTATTTAAATTCATTCACCTCCTCAAGTTTCCTTCCCCCCACTTTTACACCTCCCCATTCCTCCCTCCACATCTCTTCATCCCCACCTCCAATCCTCATAACCTTACTCTTCGCTGTAATAACTTTAAATCTCATGTTAGAACATTTCCCCAAAGACTCTCTCACAAGTATTCTCAACTTTTCTTCAGATTCTGCCACCAACACATGCCGCATTATCTGCAAAAAGTAAAACATTCACATACCATTCACCCTCCATATTACTCAACCTAATACCCTTCCCTTCTCTCTCCATTTCCCTAATTACAGCATCCATCAATAGATTAAATAGCCATATCGACATAACACACCCCTGTCTCAATCCCACTCCTATGCTAAATCAGTCCGAAAGTTCTCTCTTCACCCTCACTCTTGATCTACAATTCGCATAAAAAGCTTTCACCCCCTTCAGTAATTTCCTTTTCAACCCCCTTTCCATTAATATTTCGAATAACTTTCTCCTGCATACTCTATCATATGCTTTTTCTAAATCCAGAAAACATACATACCCCATCTTATTTTTTTCACGCAATTTCTCTGTAATCAATCTCAGTGTGAATACCTGGTCCACACATCCCCTACCCTCCCTAAAACCCCCTTGTTCCTCACCAATTCCCTCACTTGTCAATTCTTTTCATATATATATATATATATATATATATATATATATATATATATATATATATAATATATATATATATATATATATATATATATATATATATATATAAATGTCATTATTGTCCTCCCTCAGGAAGGTCGTCATGGCCTTCCAATTGGAAACTACTACCTGTCAGTGGACTCAGCAATCGCATCCATTCAGCTCTGTTCCCTAACAGTCTTCTTTTCTGTATCTCTTCCGTCGTCAACAGCTCGTATCTCTTCAGGGAATCCTGTACCCATTCCCTTCATCTCTTCCTCGGCCTTCCTCTAGGTCTTCTCCCATCCGGCGTCCAATCCCATCTTCTCTTCTCCAACCTGGCCTCCGGGATCCTCTCCAAGTGTCCCCAACACCTTAATCTTGCCGCAGCCATCCTTCTTATCAGTGATATTACTCCAACTTCTTGTCTTACTCTTTCATTTTTTATTTTACCCCTATTGGTCTTTCCAATCATTGCTCTTATGATCTTCATTTCTGTTGCCTGTATTCTACTTTCCTGTCTCCTGGTAGTACTCCATAATTCCGTTCCATACAACAGTATAGGTGTTAACACTCTTTCATAAATAATTCTTTTAACCCCTATTCCCATATATTGATTTTTCATCAAAGGGTACACAACCACAGCAGCTCTCCCCTATTGACTTTTTCTGTGTGCAATTTCTGCTTCACATCCCTCCATCCTCTGTATATATTCCCCCCCCAAATACTTAAATTCCTTCACCCTCTTCAAAGATTCCCATTTACCGCAAACTCTCATTTCTTCTCCTCTTTTACTACAATTATCACTTTCGTTTTCACAATGTTCATTTGTAATCCACTCATTCTAAGTTTCTCCGCCATACTGTTTACAATTTTTTCTATTCCCTCTCTACTTTTTCACCACACCGCCAAATCATCTGCATATGCCATAACATCTCCTTCCATATCCCTCATTTCCCCCCTAACCTCATCAATGACCTTATCAATGTAAGCTATGAATAATTGAGGGGATAATACGCTTCCCTGTTTTACTCCTCTCTCTAACTAGAATCATCTTTCATTTTTATATCCCGTTCTTACTTTACATTTTGTCACTCTATACATACTCTTCAATGCATCACACATTCCCCTGCTCATTCCATAATTTCTTTCTATAGGATCTTCCATAGTCTCCTCCTAGGCACCGTATCAAGTACCTTTCTCAGATCTATGAATACTACACAGGCTCTTCTATTGTACTCGTAAATCCTCTCACCAACATAAGATCTGTTGTGTCTCTTCTCATTCTATATCCATGCTGTTCCTCTCCAAGTTGTGGTTCTATAATCACTCTCAGTCATCTCACTAGAACCCTCTCCTATAACTTTATATCTTTGCCATGTGGTCTATCAAAGAGATCCCTCTATAATTCTTACATTCTCCAGAGTCCCTTTTCTGTTTGGAAAATATTGGAATTATAATCGTTTTCCCCCAGATCTCTGGGACCTCTTTCCTTCTCCAACACTCATTTAAATTTCCAAAACCTTCTCTCGCAACTCTTCACCTCTATCGATAATCAACTCAACAGCTAAGCCATCTTCTCCCGTAACTTTGTTATTTTTCATCCTCCTTATGGCCTCTTCTAACTCCTCCCTTTAAATTCCTTCTCCCACTCTCTCCTCTCTTTCATCCCCTAGCACCAGCTCCTCATCTTCCCTCTCCACTTTCTCTTCATTCAGTAATTCCTCAAAATATTCCGTCCACCTACCGTTTATTTACTCTGCTTCCACCAGAGTTTTCCTTTTCCTATTTTAATTTAATTTTTCTCTTCTTCTGGCTTCTGTATATTCTAGCCATCTTAAATATTTTTTTTCCTATTTCCTACTGCATGTTCCTTCAGTTCCTCTGCTACTCTCCTTGCTACATCTTTCTTTGCATTCCTTTTCACAACTGCTCTATTTCTGGGGTCTACATAATCCTGTCCTGGTTGAGCTGTTCTCCTTTTTAAGCAATTTATCATTTTTGTTGTTTTTATCTTCACTGTCCTCTCCATCTCTTCATTCCACCATCCCGTATGCCTCTTCTTTATGCCTCCCACATACCTATATCCCAGCTCTTCTCCAGCCGCCTCCATCACTTTCTCATGCAGTCCTGTGAAAATCCCTTTCCATTTGTCTTATTTTTTCCCTTAAATTATCTCTATTTGCATCTTTCTTAAACTGTTCTTTCAGGGACTCAATCTTAATTAGCCTCCTCTTTTCCATTACATTATTCTTTTCTGCTCTAATTCTAATATTTGCTATCATCCATAATTGGTCTGAGTCCATTGTTTCCTCCGGACATAACATTAACATTCAAGATTATTCTCTTATCCGATGTTATTATATAATCTATAAGTGATTTCTGTTCCATCTATTCTTATTGTATTTATATGATACCTTATCATTGAAAAATGTAGTCATGATCTTGAAGTTCCTCCTCTTACAAAAATCCAATAATCTTTTCCCTCTTTATTTCTCTCCTTCTCTTTAAAATATCCTATCACTTCTTCCACATCGCTTCTTCCTTTTCCTACTCTTGCATTAAAATCCCCAATTAGGGGACATATGCTATTTTTTTTCATGTCTCATTCCACCCCACCTCTCCATCAACTCCATAAACTCATCCTTCTCCTCGTCCGTATGTTCCTGATGAGGAGCATATACTTAAAACACATGGTAATTCTTTCTCATGATTTTGAAGCGGCACACCATCATCAGTCTTGCAGTTATTCCTTCCACAATCAGTATGTATGTGCTCAACCTAGGTTCTACCACAAATCCCACACCATCTTTTCTAAAACTCTCCTCCACTCCTCTATACATAAACACATACCCACCTCCAAATCCCTAGTCTCCCCTGTTCCTTTCATTTTCATCTCCGCCATGCCTAACAGATCAATCCTCTTATTCTCCATCAACCTCTTAACCTCCTCCTCCTTACCCCCAAAAGTAGCAACATTAAACTTTGCACGTCTAATTTTCTTGTGAGTATCCTAATTCTTGATCCATTTTCGTCGCCTTGTTCGTAAACCTATAAATCTGTTTTATTCCGAGACTGAGTCTTGGGCATTGCAAGCAAATCATGTTGAGCAGCGGCTTGCTGGGCCTGTTCTGCCCCAACCAAGAGCTTTGTTAGCTGAAGGAGGGAATATTCCCCTCTCTTCGTTACCAGGGTGTACGACGCGGATGTGTAGTTGAATTTTACACCTCTTATATATAAATATATATATATATATATATATATATATATATATATATATAATATATATAATATATATATGTGTGTGTGTGTGTGCC
>SEYY01001499.1:7500-15000 GCA_009176605.1 Armadillidium nasatum | reverse complement strand
CAATGTCAATCGAGCGTTTGGGAATATATAAATAAAATAGATGAAATGAGCGAAACAGTTTTAGAAGTGTTAATTGAATTCGAGAATTTGGAATCAAGAGACCAGTTTTGAATATCGATTTTCATAAATGGATTAAATATAGAGATAAAGAAAATGATAGGCTTTCAAGAATTTGCATCATATAGCCTCTGTATGCCAGCTGCATAAGCTGAAAAATTATTACCACATAAAAGTCATATTCATAATGTAACCGATCCAGAATTACAAAATAATAATAATAATAATAATAATAATAATAATAATAATAATAATTTCAGTAGATATCGTAGAAATAACAAAACAGAAATAGAAATAAGGGCGAGCTCCATCTTTTTTCAGATCATTTTTTATGGAGATGAGAAGAAAACTAATTTAAAGGGTAAACATTAATGTATATATATATATATATATATATATATATATATATATATATATATATATATATATATAATATATATATTATATATATATATATATATATATATATATATATATATATATATATATATATATATATATGGACACTATCAGATAAATCGTTGTCTTTTTTTATAGGGGATCTATAACTATTTTCACTTTTTTCACTAAATCCTTAATAAAATATAAAATATTTTATGTTTTCTATTTTTTTTTCTTTTAAGGATTTGGAAAAATATGTAGAAATTAAATGAACGCATGATTTTAATAATAGGTGATGGCTTAGATGGTTTAAATCCTGCCCATAATCATCGGAAACTTCTAAATTTTCATTTTTTTAAATTTTTTTAACTTCAAATGAATATCTTTATGTGATCCGCAATTTTTGGGGGGATCAGATGATGTATTTATTTTCCTCTAAGTGTCTGTAATTCAATAAAAAAAAGTTTGAAATGATCTTTGTTTTCGTTTTTTTTTTTTTTTTTTTTTTGGGCAAATTTTTATCTCTGAAAAGTGCTATTTCGAGAAAATCGCATAAACGTAAAACTCATAATGTTATTTATAAAGTACATTCCACGTTTGAATGGTCATATCTCAGTAACCATTTGGAGTTATGAAAAACTAATTACATATTTGGAATCTGCTTATTATTTCCTATAAAAATATATCAAAAAAATTTTAAATTTATTTCTTTTTTAAAATTTTTTTTTTTGAAGTTGCCTTATATCGCCAAACTAAGGTCATTCGACAAGTGTCACTTAAAATGTCTTTTTCTCAGGAACCGCTTGGAATTAGGAAAAACTAATAACAGATTTGGAATCAGCATATATTTTACTAAAGAATTGATGAAAAAAATTTTTACCTCCAAAAGTTAGTGTCTTTCCTTGTAGTGTACCACTTTGAGATTTTTTGAGGGGGTATATATCTCAGTAACTATTTGGAATTATGGAAAATTAATTGCACATCTGGACTCTGCGTATTATTTTCTATAAAACTGTGGAAATATAATTTTAAAAATAAAAATAAAAATTTTCCTTTGAGAGTGATTTTCCGACAACTTGAAGATCATTGACAGGTGTAACTTAAAAAGTCTTTTTCTCAGAAACCGTTCGGAACTATAAAAAACTACATACAGATTTGGAATTAGCACAGATTTTATTATAAAACTGATGAAAAAAAAATGCAAATATTTTTCCCCAAAAGTTGGGGTCTTTCCATAGGACTGTCTCCCTTTGGTTTTTTTTGAGTGGTCATATCTCAATAACCATTTGGAATTATGAAAAACTAATTACATATTTAGAATCAGGGAATGATTTGTTATAAGAATGTTACAAAACAAATTTTAATGACTCCATAACCCCAAAAAATTGCATGGAGTACGCGCATTAACATTTCCAAGGTCATTCGACATGTGTTAATTAAAGTCTATCTCGTGAACCACTTGGAATTTTAAAAAAATGATTACAGATTTGGAATTGGCATAGATTTTTCTATATAAATGATAAAAAAAAAGTTTACTAAAAAATTTCATCCCTAAAAAGTACGAAAATCCAGTTGGAGCCTTCCCTTTACGGTAGATAAAATAATATAATCTGTTATCATTGCAATGAATATGGACATAAGAACCATGAATGCTTTACTCTATATCAGAGAAAAACTTCTTTTACTGAATCAAAAATTAATTAAGAGATCCATGGAGAACGATTTATAAATCTATCATTAACGTAAAAATAAATAAATTAGATTCTGTAGGCTATCTTGATAGTGGATCCAGTATAAGCATTATATCTCAGTCTCATCTTTCTAAATTATTCAAAATGGATCTTTTTGAAAAGTTATAAAGTCTCCCAATTTACAAGCGACTAGTGTTACAGGAGAAAATTTAAAGCTTATCGGAAAAACACCTTTATATTTAAACATAGGGAAAGTAAAACTTATTCATGAAGTCTATATTATAGATAATACATTCTATGGAGATATTTTAATAGGTAGAGATATTCTTAAACGCATAGGTAAAGTTACTTTTGATTTTAGTAATGAATATTTACAAATTAATAAACATAGATTCCCAATATTAGGAGTTGAGAAAAAGAAAATCTCAATGCTTTAGAATCATTAAAGAAGATTCTTATGAAAATAAATTAAAAAATTGAGAAGAAGATTATCCTCCCTCATAGGTCTTTCTTAAGGACTTACGTCATTGTAAATAAAAAGTGGAAAGGGAAAAATATAATTATTGAATCTGTATGCAAAGAAGGAATCAGGGTAGGTTATACTTTAGCCTATATAAATGATAAATTACAAGCTCCGTTTACAGTTGCAAATTTCATGGACCACGATGTAATATTAAAAAAGAAATAATTAAAAGAAGATATCATTTTAGCAGAAGAAATTGAAATGGAAAATATAGTAAAATCTGGAAATACCTTTAAGATAGAAGATATAAATTTAGATAACTTAGAAAAGCAAATAAAAATAATTGACGAAATAAAGAAATATAAAGATGCATTCGCTTAGACTTCTGATAATATTGGTTTATGCATATTAGCAGAACATAAAATTAGGACTGGAGATTCAAAACCAATCTTTATTCTTCTTCAATCTTTATCGCCTTCCTCAAGCCACAAAAGAAATCATGCAAGAACATATTAATAAAATGTTGATTATATTAAAAGATTCACTAGCAGCTGGAATTGTCCTGTTCTGTTACTAAAGAAGTCAGATGGAGGAGTAAGATTCGTTTATGACGCCAGAGGATTAAATAAAGTGACTGAAGCAGAAGTTATGTCGATGCCTAAGTTAGGTCGATTGCCTATTCTTCACTCTTCTTCCTGGATAATTGAAAGGTTTGTTATATGCTCGAATGTTTTTTTTTTTTTTTTCTTTTTTTTTTTTTTTTTTTTTTTTCGACTATATATATATATATATATATATATATATATATATATATATATATATATATATATATATATATATATATATATATATATATATATATATATATATATATATATATATATATATATATATATATATATATATATATATATATATATATATATATATATATATATATATATATATATATATATATATATATATATATATATATATATATATATATATATATATATATATATATATATATATATATATATTTAGGTAAAGGTGGAGATTGTTTCTGAGTTTCGATTGTTAAAAAATATCGAAAATCGAAAATATCGGAGAAGCCTATCGTAAACAAGAGAGTTGTCAGAGGTACGAGGTACTATTACTAGACATAGACACAATTATTATTACTTACTTTTCTAGCAGAACCTAATTCGACTTATCATAACCTGAACTACCGAAATTGCCGTAAAAAGAGGCCTAACCTACACAAGAATTTGCCGTAAAAGAGACCTAACGTACACAAGAACGTTTGCACGACATAGTAGCCTAGGGCTAATTATAGGCAGGAAAATATCGATTAAAATAAAATATCGACATAAAAAAATATCGATATAAAAATATCGAAACTCAGAAACAATCTCCACCTAAGCCATATATTTATATATATATATATATATTGTTCCTTTTTTTATATTATGTTGCTGAAGCAAAGAACGTTTTCTTTTACAAATTTTGAATGTTTTAAAAACGGAGAAAAAAAAGAGAGAGAGAAATAGTGTTAGTTCGTCAGTTTGTTGAGTAAAATCACGGATTCAAAAGGTTACTAATTATTATAATTTATTTTATATTATTTATTGGTATTTTATCTTTATTTACTGAATATATATTTATTAAACAATTTTTTTTATTTATATTATTAATTAATATATTTATCTTTTATATTATAAGTCCTTTTTAGACTTATTTTTTTTATTAATATGATGTTGTTAATATGCAACTGACTTGATAGTATTCAATGCCTTAGATATAGTAGAATTTACCGTTATCGAATCTAGTTTTTAGTTTTTGTTTTATTTATAATTTACGATTAATGTATTTAACTAAAACGTGTAAATTATATTCATTTAATGATTTATTATTATTTTGTTATTTTAAATGTTTAATATAATATTTAATTTTAATATTCGATCTTATTTCAATGAACGATATTAAAGTAAAATGGAGGGCGTATGTGAAAGTTTTATAATATTCTTTTCTTTTTTAGTGTTTCTGGTGATTACTTGTTATTTTTAATTTAGGGAAATATATTAATACGTTTGATGATTATTTATTGTAATATATATGTTCTATTTATTTTTCTAATGTGAATTATAATATTATATAATAATTATTCATTTTAAGTAGAAAACGGCTCTATTATGTATACCTTAGTTATAATTTATTTCTATTTATAATATAGATTGAAAGTTTAGAATATATTATTATGTATTTTAACTATATTAGTTTAATCTCAATAAGTGAATATATAGACCCTCTTTTTTATCATCGAGGAGATCAATAGATATTCTCTGATCATCAGATAGAGAAAGTTTTCTGGTCATAAGACAGAAGACAATTGGCTAATGGTTATTAAACGTTAGCTAAATATGACTTCTATTGCTTATAAAAGTATAGAGCTTTTGATCTCCCTATTATCTATCTTTCATTAGAAGATAGATGTATGAATGCTTCTCAAAGGTTCGAGTTCTTATTTCTCATTAGAGGATAAGAATTCTGTAAATGTTTATTAAAGGTTTACATTCTCTCAAAGACAATACATTTTAATGGTTGTCTGTGTAAAATAAATTCCCTCATGTAGATCTTTGGAACTCATAGAAACTCCTCCGAAGTGGCCTTATGCGTAAGCTACCTACCTTTTTTATATTTGTAAATAAATTAGATATAGTCATTTTTCTTATTGTCCCTTTGCCACATTTTCGTAAAGTCTGATCTATTTTTTTTTTATTTTTATTATCTTTTACGCTGGGATCTGATGAAACTTTTAAATTGGTTCAGCGTGAAAATAATATATATATATATATATATATATATATATATATATATATATATATATATATATATATATATATATATATATATATATATATATATATATATATATATATATATATTAAAAGTTAAAGTTTTTTCGTCTGAAGAAAGGAGAGAATAGACCTAATGCAAGAAGTAAATCCAGACTATTATTTAGTAGTAATTAAAAATTTTAGGGTCGAAGAAAATATTTTAAATTTTTGTTGAATTTAACATTTGAAATTAAAATAAGTTAAATCAAAATTAATGTTTAAACAAATTCGTGGAGCAACAAACTTTTCGAGCCAGGTCTTTTAAGTAATTTTAAATAAAAATTATCGAAGCAACAAAATTTTTAATTTGTTTCTTTTAATAACTTTTATCGAACAAATGTTTAGAATTGGGATTATTGAAACTTTTTCTAGATAAATTCTGGTCGATAAAGGATGGAGATTTTGACACAGTCAGGACAAATAAGGAATAATTCTTCGCATAGTTCTACAGGCTGCGAACCTTTTAAACCAGTATCTTTTCTTCCCAAGTACGGCTGCAGAAATATGAAGTTTCTGTAACCGACACCACCCTGCATTATGCGGGATATGGTGTAGAGTATATATATATATATATATATATATATATATATATATATATATATATATATATATATATATATATATATATATATATATATATATATATATATATATATATATATATATATATATATATATATATAAATTATTATTAATTATTTTTATCTTCATAAATTATTATTCATGAACCTCCTCTTCGGATTTCTTCTTTGAACTGCCGTATGGCAGAGGTAAAACTCTATGCTTTTGTGCTATAGGGCATGGGTTCAATTCTACCATAGCAAGCTTTAAACTTCGATGTTTGATGAATATTTAGTCTTCGAGAGGTTTAGCTGATTTACATTATTACTATATATATATATATATATATATATATATATATATATATATATATATATATATATATATATATATATATATATATATATATATATATATGCTATTTTAGGCTGTAATGATTTTGTAGAAAGCGAAATATTTCTTTTTTCACTTTACAAATTTATTTTTTTTAAATTATACCTCCCTCTCAATTCATGCTTTCTTCAGACACAAGAAAACACTCCCAAAACTTCTCAGATCCTCATTAATTTATTTAAAGTGTGCCAACTGTAATGCGGCTTATGTAGGTCAAACTGATCTACAATTGAAAATGAGGATTCAAAAGTATAGAGGAGTTCCCTTCAGAATTGACCTTTCTCTTTACTCACCTAAGCACTCTGCCATAAGAGACCATGGAGATGCCCACCCATTTTCTTCTTCCAATTTCCTTATCCTTCAACATTCTTCTTCGCTTCTTGATCGTAGGATGTTGGAGTCTTTATATATAAAAGCTCATTTCCCATTCTTAAATCAAGTTTCTACTGTTCTTTTCATTCAATGATGAAGTCCTTTTTCCAATAATTTTGGTCTTGATTTTTATTTACGTTATTTTAATATCAATATTATTCCTATATTTTATTTTATTAAAATTATTTTAGTAGTTTGTATATAGTTAATGAATTTTTATTTTTATTGCATTTAAAATAGAAATTTGTAAAATTTAGTTTGTCTGAAGACGAAACGAGATAAGGTTTGAAACGGGTTCACAGTGTAATTAAGAGAATGTGGAAACTTTTGGTATTAGCTTTACAACCTTTCTAATTATATATATATATATATATATATATATATATATATATATATATATATATATATATATATATATATATATATATATATATATATATATATATATATATATATATATATATATATACACTGAGAGAAATGAGTATGTTAAATTATAAAATATATGGAGATTTGGAAATTATTAAAATATTTCTTTTCAAATGTAATGTATATATCATAGACTTATAATATTTATTTGCCTTATAATAATTTAGACTGTTTTTGAATTAAATCTGCAAATATATTCACCGATTTTATTAATTTTAAATATACAAATATATCACCATAAAACTATTTCCCTTAATCTCTGTTATTTTCTCGC
>SEYY01001499.1:0-2500 GCA_009176605.1 Armadillidium nasatum | reverse complement strand
TTAAAGTGGAGTTTTGATTGTGTTTTAAGTTGTCAGTTATATATTAATTATTTATGAGAGTAAATGCATGAAATTTACTGTTCAGTGTAAGAAATTTTTTTATGAATTCACATTGCCTTGCAATTTAATAATTGTAAATAAAAATAAATAACTAAATTTAATATTGATCTGTTCCTTAAAAATGTAAAAAAATGTAAATGGTTTTCTTTTTTCAGAAAACTCTTCTCGTTTTGCTGTTGGAAAACTGGGTAACAAGTATAGGAATAAAAGAAACTGAGGAAGACACTGACCCAAGAAAAAGGAACGAAACTCTTCAGTGTAAAGCACCACCTAAACTTTATTACTATACATGTTGCCGCCACTAATAGTTTTTTTTTTAGTGTAACAAATATGTATATATTTAGTAAGGTTTTATATCTGTGACCATTTATCACAATAATTGCAGTTCAGCAGTTTGAAATATTCATTTATTTGATTCATTAAATTAGAAAAAGTTTGTAATTTTTTTTTTAATCTAATTTCCACTTTCCTTTTAAAAGTTCTGATAAGTTATGAGTTTTTAATTATTTATTAAAAAATCGGCATGAATATAAGTGTTCTGTGGAAGAAATGTGTCAATGGATTCATTTTGCTTTGCTCTTTTATATTATTTCGCAAGTTAAAAAAAATAACCAACTTTAAATTCCCAACTGGAAAGTTTTTTTTTTTCCAACTCTTCATTTTAAAAGAAACTGGAATAATTGTTACAAAGGAAACAAGTAGGATAAAAGTACATTTTATTTTAGAGTTAATTATTGGTGATAATTTTGGATTGCATTCCATTTTAGGGTTTATTGAAAGCTTTAACACTAGATCTTGTTGTAGAGTGTTGGTTATGCAAAGCTAAAAATAATAAAATGCACTAAAGAATGTGGTTATTTACTTAATTATGAAATTGTAATGATCTCGTATTAAATATTGTTTCACCAACTGGTGTTATGAGTAAATGTTTTTAATGACATCCAGTTTCCATGCAATTGATATTTATTTTGATATGCACACTTTTTTGGAAGGATTGTGTTATTTTGATTTATCTCAAATTTTGTGCAGTTCAAATACCATTATAAATATTCCTCATTGTACTTAAAATCACCACCATGTACAGGGAAGATCGTAATATGTGGGACCCACTTTAACAGTGGACAGGCGATATCTACCCAGAAAAAGTCCGTATAAACATATGTTATAAGCCATAGTTTGAGACAGGATTTTAAAGTTAGTTAACATACAGATTTCTTTAATTTTTTATATATGAAGTTGGATTTAGGGTCATGCCCATACAGTGTTGGTTTTATGGTAATAGATACCATAGGCTATTATAAAACTGTAGATAGTAATATGAAAGGAAATGAAAATACAACCGAAATAATAATAAAAATGATCAAAAGCATTTTCACAAAACATTGTTTTTATTTTTTTATTTACTTTTTTTTCATTTCCTTATTACTGTCTAAAGTTTTTTGTTTTTATTTTTTATTTACTTTTTTTCATTTCCTTATTACTGTCTATAGTTTTATAATTCAAAATTGTATCTGCTATCATAAATCAAACTTTATTAATACATAAAAAATTAAAGTAATCAACTTGTTAACTTTAACACCCTGTATCTAGCAAAGTATCGCCCGTAGGGCATACACTTTTATTAAAAAATAATTCTCATTGTGTAGATGCCCTTTGTCCACTGTCCGAGTGTGTCCCACATGTTGTGATACTCCCTTTATATAAGTTAAATGAGCTGGGTTCATTAGTTAATCTTTGGGCTATGTTTGAGATTTGAAATAAAGCATCATCAGTCAAGGCAAATTTGTAATAATATAAAAAGTAAGAGTTCATTTTCCAAAGAATATAACTGTTAGACATGAATACTTCAACATGCGAAAAATGTATAGACACAATTTTATTGAAAATATGTAAATAGCACTGAAAATCATTGTTTATTGAAACCATAAATATATTATTAAATGGTGTGATTGTCATGTACTTAGGCTGTTTGAAATGTTGTTAATTTCAAAACTTGTGTTTATATTAGTTTTTTCTTGGTTCGAGTGAAATTCAATTTCCGTAGTTTGTTCAGATACGTAATTAATTTTGTTTCAGGTACAGATTTTATATTCTTAATTAAAGTTATGCAAGCAGATTACTTTGATGAGCATGTTTTATCCTACATAGTTTTGCACCTAAATTTAAAGTAATTTTTGACCGGAATCTATCTCCCCGTCCTGTAAATTTATTTTTTAACCAATGATAGCTGTATATTTACTTTTTTACCAATTAAACGTTTAAAATGAAATTTGGTTTTATTAACTCTCTCTCTCTCTCTCTCTCTCTCTCTCTCTCTCTCTCTCTCTCTCTCTCTCTCTCTCTCTCTCTCTCTCTCTCTCTCTCTCTATATATATATATATATATATATATATTATATATATATATATATATATATATATATATAATATATATATATATA
>SEYY01001498.1:5000-7500 GCA_009176605.1 Armadillidium nasatum | reverse complement strand
TATATATATATATATATATATATATATATATATATATATATATATATATATATATATATATATATATATATATATATATATATATATATATATATATATATATATATATATATATATATATATATATATATATAAATTGAGTTGATCTCTGAATAGATTTATTACTATATGGACGTAAAAGATTACTTTTACTCTTACGTTTGACCGTTTGTGTCTGAAATGATTCAAAATATGCGAAGAATTTCCCGCCAAAAAGCGTTTTTTTTCCTTCAACATTTGAATCAAAATTGGCGCGAAACGAAGCGGAAATTTCGCGCCATTTTTCTCCCTCTTTCTATGATTCAAAATGGCACCGTTTTTTATTTCATTTAAATGTTGAATTGGATTTTGACTCTATGATCGGTTTATATTTCAGTAAAGTGAGTAAGTGAGTGAGAGAGAGAGAGAGAGAGAGAGAGAGAGAGAGAGAGAGAGAGAGAGAGAGAGAGAGAGAAATTGATAGAAAATGATCGAAAAAGGATTGAATATAGCAAGATTTTCAAAAATTTGGTTGTGAATTTTCGGATATGTTACTCCCATAGTCTGGAATTTAAAATTATTGAAATTTTCCAAACTAGTTTACGGTATGTTAGTAAGTTTATTTTTTTAAGTGATATAATATTCTTTTAAACCTATTACATTGTCAGAATTATTTTTGAATTTTAAAAACAAATCATTTGGAATAAAATCATGATAATAATATTTGTTGGATGGTCAAATTAAGTACAAGCAAAATCCAGGATACAGTTCTTCAACTTGAGGAATTGTTGACATTTTGAACTCGAACTTTTCCAGTATTTAAACTACTTTCTTTGTTACCGTTATTTTGTGAAGCAACTTAAAATGGCCTTTTATTTTCCTTTTATAAGCACTACCTTACGACACCATTCGACCATCTTAATACTTTTAATGCTTTTAGAGTCATTACTGCTTATTATTTAAATATATATATTTTCTCTTTATATATTTTCCTTGTACAATAATTATATTCTGTAATATAAAATGTAAATTAAAACTTACTAAAAAGTATTACTATGACTTGTGGACATTTTCTAATTGCATCATCAGTTTAAAACTCAAAATGTTATTTAACATTTTTTAGGCTAATAATTTTTACGATTATAATATTTTCTATATCTTTAGAAATTATATTTTAATTAGCATATAATTTTAATCGTTTGTTGTAGTTATAAAGACCTGTAATAAACACCCAATATTCCCATCAATAATATTAACAAATGATGAATATTTCCCAATAAAATTTCATAATTTAAATCAATATTTCACAGAAACTGTGAAGCCAAAGAACATAAAAAGGTCATTTTAAGTTGCTTCACAAAATAACCAGTAACAAAGATGAGTGGAAAGGGAGATGAGAAGAGGGGGAGGGGGGGGGGGAGGGGAGATTGATTAGGGCAGTTCTTTTTTTTTAAACCCTTTTTTGTGCTTTCAAGATGAAATAATAATAATATAATAATAATAATAATAATAATAATTAATAAAATTCATTTTACCAAACTCCGAAATTCAATCTTTGTCCCCTTCCATTGATCATAATTGGTGAAGCTCAAAAATGTCAAAAGTCGCAAGAAAATAATTGGAAATAATAAAATTGTTTTCTAAGATATTATTACAGTTATTAATATTTGAATTGAAAAGTAATTTTTATCATTAAAACTTTTGTTCAAAATAGTAATAAAAAAGAGAAAATAATAATAATAATAATTATTGAAAAGTTCATTTTTTTATTTGTCTTTCCCGTTTTGTGAATTTTTCTTTTCTAAAATTTGTTTTTAATTAAAAAATGTGAAGTTGGTTTTGGAGGCAAATGACGAGATTTTTACTTCATCTCTCTCGATGTTTTCATAAAGAAATACAAACATTGAACTAAAAGTGATAATACGCTATCACATATATACATAAGTGTGGGGTTATGTCCACATTATTTGATTCAAAAAATAATTAAAAAAGAAATAAAAGTAATAATAATAACAAAAGACTGGTAGCCCGCTTCAAGCGTCCGTGTCACTTCCAATTTTCTTTTTATATTTTGAATGTTTATTTTATCGAAAATTGAAAGACTTTCTTCATTTAAATTTATTTTAAATTTTAAAAGAAATTTTATTTATTTTCATTTTTTTTTTTTTTTTTTTTTTTTTTTTTTTTTTTTTTTTTTTTTTTTTTTTTTTTTTTTTTTTTTTTTTTTTTTTTTTTTTATTTTTTTTTAATAAATTATTATTATTTTTATATATATAATATATATATATATATATATATATATATATATATATATATATATATATATATATATATATATATATATATATATATATATATATATATATATATATATATATATATATATATATATATATATATATATATATATATATATATATATATATATATATATTATATATATATATATATATATATATATATATATATATATATATATATA
>SEYY01001497.1:65000-67500 GCA_009176605.1 Armadillidium nasatum | reverse complement strand
ACAGGTTTTTCTTAGTAATGATTTTTTTTTTTTTTTTAATGAAAGTTTTTATTTGAGCCAAGGTGAATTCAATTCATTGTTGCAGCGAATTATGGTCCATTGAAGGCTTCAACCTTCTTCTTTTCTTTTCTAATGTTACTTCGTTTTCAAAAACAAATGAAAGAAATGCAGTCTCTTCTCTGTAATACCACAAATATCAGCAGGCGTCTTTGGAAGCAACTTTTAAGTTCCTCATCCTCAAAATGCTGAATTTGTTTTATATAGCTTAGATTATCTCTTGGTGAAGATACTGCATTCGCTGTAAAAAATCAATTATTCCTACAGAATCTTACGGCAAAATTTCAGAACCATTTTACAGAATTAAACTCATATTTTGTCATATGGTATTGAGATCTTAACAAGACTAATTTGATACTGTAAATTACTCGTACCGTCCACCTAACCCAATGAAAAGCACAAGGTTGGCAGAAATAGATTTATCTTGGTGCTTCTCCTACCAAATAAGCAATTGTTAATTCTAAAAATTCTTGAAAACCTGCTCATGAATTACTTTTAATCAATTGTTCAGCTCAAAACTGAATCATTTCCGAGTTGTAAGGTATGCTACAGTCAATTTATGTATCATAACTTGTAAGATCTATTTCCTTCCAGAACATTTTAAATCGCTTAAAGAGAAAAATTACAGGAACTTTTGAAAAAGCATGAATGTTTGAAAAACATCTTATAAGATAATTTCATTGATATGATATCGGCATGTGAAATAAAGGAGAACTCTACTCAATTCTATTTCAATTGATATACAAGCTTCTTCTTTCCCTAATTACTTAAATCTTATCATTCAAATTCAATTCATTTCATCACTAGTATTGCTTCTGTATTAGCTACTCCTCTACACTAAACAAGTTTAGGGATTTCAAGAAGCTAAACTTTCCTGCAGTACTGACTAGAACTACATTTTCACTGGAATCATGTTCAAAATCCTGAATTAATTTTCTATCCCAGTGCTCTGTCAAAGGAATAATATTACTTTTAAAGGATTGCTTCATATCAACAGCAACCTTGATTCGATTATCACTTCTTTCTCTTTGCAGAGTACTAGTATTTAAAACAACAGTTTCCTGGACTCATCCAAGAGCCTCAGCAACAGCTGATATTACTATAACTGCATTACTATCACTAATTCTTGTCCGATCTAATGCCATTAATAATATTACAGGCTTCTTTCAGTGTTGTCTTGCCGTTAGTTAGAAAGCATAATTTTCGAAACCCACTGCCATTAGAACGACTCATTTTAGTGCTCCCAACAATGATAGGCTGACCAATTAACTATAGCTTCGATTGCTATCTTTTTTTCATCTTACTAGTCATCGCAAATAATTAAAAACGTTCTCAAAACAACTTGCGTGACAAATTGAAACATTTCACTCGATGTTAAGATAGTAATACTGAAAGAAAATGAAAACATTTCATAGTTATATTTGTTTACACGTGACTACACTAACCGTCTGCGAGTCATAAATCAAAATTTGACCACAATAAGCTGAGAAGAGAGTTTGCCTTTTCTTGATTGGTAGTTGTTATAAGGCTAAGCGTGCCTTTCCGGTTTTATTGGCGAAGTTATTTGTACGCGAAAATAGAACTAACAGTTTTCAATGAGAGTCTGCGCACATGCGGCTAAACATTTGCAGAGACAGAAAATTCGCAAAAAATCCTATTTTAGTAATAATAGATAAATATTGGTTACACAAAATAGAATAAACATGAACTCATTTGCGGATGCGGCAATTTAGCCACGTGTCAATTATTCTGTAAGAAATAGTCTGTGACGAGTTTATTAATGACTCCCTATCCCTATATATATATATATATATATATATATATATATATATATATATATATATATATATATATATATATATATATATATATATATATATATATATATATATATATATATATATATATATATATATATATATATATATATATATATATATATATATATATATATATATATATATATATATATATATATATATATATATATATAGAGAGAGAGAGAGAGAGAGAGAGAGAGAGAGAGAGAGAGAGAGAGAGAGAGAGAGAGAGAGAGAAAGAGAGCGAGAGCTGGGTGAGTGGGTCGGGAGGGAATATCAATGACAAAAATTATTCCAATTGGCTTAATTCTTTTTTTACCATAGAGTACGCGAACTGGGAACTCGCATAACTAACTAGCCATTCATTGTACAAGAAGCTACAATTTCAAAATCCTAATTCAGAGCATTTTATAATTAAATCTTAAATATAAATTATATATTAAAACTTTTTAGGGTCAGTTCTCAGATCTTGAATTTTTTAAAACTGAACTTTAGGTAAGTAGCCTTTGACTTGTAAGTGGATGTACCCAATATTATTTTTTTACTTTTCTTTTTTCCCTTAAACGCAGTAACAGAGCAACAGCGAAACTTCTCTCTAAAATCCATTTTTCTACTGCAATTCA
>SEYY01001497.1:50000-52500 GCA_009176605.1 Armadillidium nasatum | reverse complement strand
TCCTGTGTCATAATTAGCTAAGAGATAATAATCAGATGTCATTGACTCCAATGACATCTTCATGGTAACATTTCCTTGTATTTTAAAATGAGTAAATGGAATAATGGAGAAACTTTTCAACATATAGATGTTAGTATGTAAAAAGTTATTGATTTAGGTTTATTATTATTATAATTATTATTATTAATATTATTATTATTATTATTATTATTATTATTATTATTATTATTATTATTATTATTATTATTATTATAATTATTATTATTATTATTTTTATTATTATTATTATTATTATTATTATTATTATTATTATTATTATTATTATTATTATTATTATTAGAATGCAGGTTTGTTAGAAAACAGAGTCTTGAGAAACACCAGTTCTGATAAATTTAAGTGAGAATTGAGAGAGCTGAGAGCAGAAGCAATAAAAATATCAGAAATATGATCTTAAAGAAGGTTACATGCTGAAAGACGTATGTTTGGAAATGTCACAGCAAAGGATTTACCAAAATGTGAAAAATGTGTGGTTTAGATGGCTAATCAGACAGCAAGAAGCAAAATGGTAAATTGACTTCTTCTTAAAAAGACCATAACGACAGTTTTAAGATTAGAAAAGTTAATCTTTTTCTAAATCTTCAAGATTAGGATAAATTTGAAATCATTAGAAACAAACTAAGTTTAACAATTGTTAAAGAAATAAAATAGTGACTCCTCTACTTACTTTCTTGACTACAGTAGGAAAGAAAGGAAGAGGTTATTAGTCAGAGTCTTAATGATTTAGAAAGACAGAGATTTTATTGGAATGCCAAGTCAAAAGAACTACTTGATGTATGCCTTCAGAACCATACTATATTTTAGGTTTAAGATCATATATAAATCATATTTTTAAATGAAATTAGGATGTACTCTACTGGTGAAGACTGAAACACATTTCCTTTACCTGTTTTATCAACTTCCTTTGACTTGCACACTTTCAAAAGCTGTGTATATAGACATGTCGGCCTTTAATGACCAGGATAAACAATTTCCTCAACTCCTGTGGAAATTGGTAGGCCTCCAGTCTTTTCAAACCGGAGGAGATAAAATAAAAGGAGTAAGAGGGTTGGATAAAAAGAAAAAACGGAGAATAGTCTACGGTAGAATTAGGGTTAGCTGCTTTAATAAGCAGTTATAATAAATGAGAAGAGTTGAAAAGAAAATAGCTAAATTGAAGTTGAAAATTTAAGCAAAGATATTAAAACAGTATGAAAAGTATTCATAAAATTAGTTTATTGTCAGTTCAAAAAAAGAAATGTTTTTTAGTTTTGCGTTAAGTAGATCTTGCCATACTGTAATATATATATATATATATATATATATATATATATATATATATATATATATATATATATATATATATATATATATATATATATATATATATATATATATATATATATATATATATATATATATATATATATATATATATATATATATATATATATATATATATATATATATATATATATATATATATATATATATGAAATTAAATAAAATTAATAACAAAATGTTTTGGTTGTAAATGAAAGGAAGAAAATTAAACAAATATTGATTTACATGACAGAGAAAATCACAATGCTTATGTTTTCTTTTTTTAAACCATGAGAGGCCTGTCCATCCGAATCATTAATCAGTATAACAAAATTCAAAGAAGCAAAACAACCATTGTATAATCTTATTACCATCGATTCTCAAATATATCTCTTCTCCATAGGTTGATAATTCATTTCCTGCTGCTGAAAAGTTAGAGAATATCAGAAACATAAAAATTGGTCGAAGTATCAAAGACAAAGTATGATCTTGATAATATGAATAATAATTTCCTAGAAAAAAGAAGAAAGAATGTTTTGGTATCAAAGTTTTGCTAGTCTGTGATTTTAAGATAGGCAATAGAATTAAGAAATTAATAATCAGAACAAATAAACATACACTATATTATTAACAAGAGCGATTATGTTATAAGAAAGTAATTCGAAAGACTCCAAATAAAGGAGGGTGAAAGCAGACAATATTGTTCAACACACAAACAAGTAAAATCCGTCTTTTCATGAAGAAGTTAGACTCAACACGAAGAAAAGGCTATGGTTTACTATTTGAATGCAGAAACATGACCTTTGGTTAAGATGTGAGTAAGTTCTAGAAAATTAAAATTAAGCCAAAAAACGTTGCAAGACTTAATGATGAAAGAACGTTCAACATTGGAAGACTGCAATGAGAGTCCTCTTCACTAATAAGCAATCATGTGCATAGGAGTGGACGATAAAATATCTTTGGGTACCCCTTAACAGAGAATCTCAAAGCCAATTCGGTTTGCCTCTTGGAAGAGAATGGATGTATAAGTACAGGCAAAATTTATACTGTGTAGTAATTGAAGGAACATAAGAGAAGGTCTACTTGCTTTATATATTAGCACATCTCAAGCACGATGTCAAAAGATCACTTTTATAAAGGT
>SEYY01001497.1:17500-22500 GCA_009176605.1 Armadillidium nasatum | reverse complement strand
GGTTTTATCCTTCCTGTATGATTTTGATACTCTATATATCAAGGACCTATTTTCTCTGAGGTCTTCCTTCAATCTCTTTCCCAACATTTTCCAGTTTCCCCTTTAAGCTCTTCTCTTAACTGCTTTTGTTTCATTTCTGGCCAGCACATATTCCAATCTAGATTCTGAAGTTCTCTTTCTCAATCATTCCTTCAGCCTACAAAGGTGTGTGCCTTTTTCTTCAACCTCCCCTCCATTCCTATCCCAACATCTCTACCGCCACCTCTTTTAAACATCTCGCAATCTCTTTCCATGTACTCTCTCTCTCTCTCTCTCTCTCTCTCTCTCTCTCTCTCTCTCTCTCTCTCTCTCTCTCCCATCTTGCAGCTCATTCATCTATTCGTTCATCTTGTGCTTTTACTCAGCCCATATATTCGTCACATCAAGGCTTTTTACTTTTGTAATCGTTTTTTTTTAAATGCTGTTTTATAAAGTTTTTTTATATTAATTTTTGAGACTATCATCCTATTGTATGAATCGAAGGACACACCAATTATGTATGATACTAACATTGCACACGATTCTCTTATTTGGTGAGAGAAAGCAATCTGTTATTGACTTCTGATCAAAACTTTTTGAAGTCGAACTCCATCTGTAGCTTGTATACAAATGCGAATCTCTATTTTGATAAAAACCGTTCATTATTTTCAGGTAGAAACTTACAAACATTTATATCAGTCTTTATCCTTCTGCATTCTTCAATTCCTTCCCAAATGATTCTAATACACCTGAACTTTTCTCTCTCTCTCTCTCTCTCTCTCTCTCTCTCTCTCTCTCTCTCTCTCTCTCTCTCTCTCTCTCTCTCTCTCTCTCTCTCTCTCTCTATTCCTACATTTGCATTAAAATTTCCCATCATCAAAGATACTGTTCGGACGTGATCTCTTTATCATTTCTCCAAACTTTCCATAAAAGCGATCTTTCTCCCCCTGCGGATAACCTTGCTTTGGTGCGTATACCTGAAATAGTCGGAATTTCCTGTTCCTTAATTTCATGGTGCATACTATCATCCTCTCACTGATCAAACAAATATCCTGAATGAAAAGTGACAATTTAGATCCTATTATCATAAAGACTCCATGTCTTCAACTTCCTCCCAACGCACCTGAATACATTATTACGTAACCTCATAGAAAGTCTTTAATTCTTTCTCTTCCCGCGATTCTTGCCTCCGCTGGACCCATGATGTCTATCTTTCCCTCCTTCAAAACATCCAAAATCTCATCATCTTTATCCTTGTAAGTAGCGATATTCAAGCTACTGCATTTTATTTTTTGAGTAGTCGAGATAAGTTCTATTTTCAGTTACAGGTTTATTCTTGAATCTGTCCGTTTTCCGAGGAGAATTGCAAACAAAGATAATTTTTTTGGCCACTGGCAAGCTAGGTCTTTTAAGGACCCTTCTCCTCCTGTGAGTGTGTGTGTGTATATATATATATATATATATATATATATATATATATATATATATATATATATATATATATATATATATATATATATATATATAATATATATATTACATAATTTAAACTAAAATGGCGAAACCAACAGCTGCCTCGGAGATGCTTGGGGGGCGGCATCCAAAGAATGCCCCTCAACCTCCACCCCTCACCCCATCATCACTTGGGAGTTGGCGGCCTCCGATGATGGGGATGGTGCCGCCATGACCCGGCGTCCGGCTTGCCCCGATGCACGGTCTTCTTTTTTCTTTAATTTCTGCAACATTCGCGGTCTTTTTTCTAATTTCCCCTTTGTTGAACACCATCTCTCTTCTAAACCTCATCTCTTATTTCTAACCGAAACTCAGGTGCTTGAGTGTGCTGACAGCAAACCTTATTCTGTTACCTCCTACTGTCTCTATCCTCAATTTTCAGCCAAAGGCGGTTGTTGCGCATATGTGCGCAACGATGTTATTTGCTCTCGTGTCTCTGATTTGGAGTCTCATGAATTTTCTACCTTATGGCTTAAACTCTCTTGCAATTCTACTACTAAATTTATTTGTTCTGTCTATTTATCTCCTAATTCTACTGACTATAAAAAATTCTTCGACTATTTAAACTCCAAAATAGAGCACATTCTATCCTCTTCTCCTTTCTCTGAAATCATCCTTTTGGGTGATTTCAATGTTCACCACCGCCAATGGCTTTCCTCTAGTTCTCAATCTCCAGCCGGTGAACTCGCCTTCAACTTTTCTATCCAGAACAACCTTGAGCAGTTGGTGCAACTCCCTACCCGCATCCCTGACCGTCTTGGTGATGAACCCAACATACTTGATCTTTTCTTAACCTCTAATCCTTCTCCTTATACTGTTAAACTCTTTCCTCCTCTGGGTTCATCCGATCACCTTCTTATCTCCGTATCTTGTTCTGTCTCTTCAAGTCTTCCGCAAGAACGGCCCCCGCCTTCGGCGAGGAGACGTTTGTGGCACTTCGGTGCTGCTAACTGGTCTGACTTGCGGTTGTACTTCTCGGATTTCCCATGGAATGATTATTGCTTTCGTGGGAGGGATCCCTCGGAGTGTGCGAGCGTATAACCGAGGTGATTCTCTCTGGCATGGAGGCGTACATTCCATATTCTTTCCCTTCTACTAAACCTAACAAACCTTGGTTTAACTCTGCTTGTTCTCGCGCTATCCGCCGCAGGGATACTGCCTTCAGAGATTACCGTCGTCTTCAAACTCCTGAAACTCATGCTACTTTATATTTCATCCCGGAATCGTGCAAAATCTATTCTTCGAGATGCCAAAAACTCTTTTCTCCGCCGCAAATGCAATAATCTTTCTGGTTCTTCTTCATCTCGCCCTTTCTGGCATTTCGCAAAAAATGTCAACTCTAACTTTGCTTCTTCCTCTTTCCCTCCTCTAGTATCTTCTGATGGCACAACTGCCATTTTACCTTCAACTAAAGCTGAACTCTTCGCTCAAACTTTTGCCTCTAACTCTACCTTGGACGATTCCGGAGCTATTCCTCCTCCTACAACCCCCTCCAACTCATTTATGCCTAACATTGTAATTTCTTCTAAAGATGTCATTTCTGCTCTCTCTGAGCTTAACACTAAGAAGGCGTATGGTCCTGATGGTATTCCTCCTGCGGTTCTCAAAACTTGTGCTTCCGAGCTTGCACCCTGCCTTGGTAAACTATTTCGTCTCTGTCTTTCTACTTCGATCTTCCCTTCTGGTTGGAAACGTGCGCTCATTCAACCTGTACCGAAGAAGGGGGACCCTTCTCAACCCTCTAACTATCGTCCAATTTCTTTAACCTCCGTTCTTTCTAAAGTTTTCGAATCTATCCTTAACAGGAAGATTTGGAAACATCTCAATTCTTCCAATCTTATCTCTGATCGCCAGTATGGCTTTCGTAAAGGACGTTCTACTGGTGATCTTCTTTCCCTACTTTCTGACTCTTGGTCCTCCGCTCTTCGGGGTTTCGGTGAATCTTTCGCTGTGGCGCTAGACATATCGAAAGCTTTCGATAGAGTCTGGCACAAAGCTTTGATTTCCAAACTTCCCTCTTTCGGAATCTATCCTTCTCTCTGTGACCTCCTATCTAATTTCCTTTCCTGGTCGTTCTATAGCAGCTGTTGTAGACGGCCACCGTTCCTCCTATAAATCTATATAAATAGTGGTGTTCCTCAAGGATCTGTCCTTTCTCCAACTCTTTTTCTAATTTTCATCAATGATCTTCTTTCTATTACTTCGTCTCCTATACACTCCTATGCCGATGACTCCACCCTTCATTATTCCTTTCAATTTGAAAGACGTCCCTCCCAACAGCAGTTATTAGACGCAAGAAGGATCGCCTTGGAGCAACTGACCTCTGATCTATCCCTGATTTCAAATTGGGCAGAGAAAACATGGTCGTTTTCAATGCCTCAAAAACTCAATTCCTTCATCTTTCTACTCGACACAATCTTCCACACAACTATGACATCTTCTTCGAAAACACTCAACTCAAACCTTCATCTGTTCTCAATATTCTCGGTGTTTCTTTTTTCTCGTGATCTTTCTTGGAAAGATCACATTATCTCTCTCTCTAAACAAGCTTCTAAGAGGTTGGGTGTTCTGTGGCGCCTTCGTAGTTTTTTTACGCCACCCCAGTTGCTTGCTCTGTATAGGGGTGTTGTTCGCCCCTGTATGGAGTACGCCTCGCATATCTGGGGTGGTCCACACATACAGCTCATCTTGAAAAAGGTGGAGTCTAGGGCTTTTCGTCTTATCAACTCTCCTGCTCTTACTAACTCTCTCCAATCTCTTTCTTCCCGTCGAATTGTTGCGTCACTCTCTCTATTACTATCGCTATTACAACGGACATTGCTCTTCTGAACTCTCACGTCGCATACCTCCTCCACTGAGAAGGGCTCGTGCGACACGTCTTTCTACACAGTCTCATCCTTTCTCTGTCCAACTCTCCGACCCCAGACTTAACCGCTATGCTCAATCTTACATGTACTCTACTGGTAAAGTCTGGAACACACTCCCTTTATCTGTTTTCCCAACTTCCTTTGACTTGCACACTTTTAAACGCCGTGTATCGGGTCACGTCGGCCATTAGCGACCCCGAATCTTGATATCTTCCCAACTCCGGTGGATATTGGTAGGCCTTGGGCCTTTGCCCACCGGAGGAGACATAAAAAAAAAAAAAAAAATATATATATATATATATATATATATATATATATATATATATATATATATATATATATATATATATATATATATATATATATATATATATATATATATATATATATATATATATATATATATATATATATATATATATATATATATATATATATATATATATATATTATATATATATATATTCTTTGGGTGTGTACATAAGCGAGCAAGTGAATATCAGTGTGTGCAAAAAATTTTAGTGAAATATACTGATTAAATATTAATTCCAAAAACGGCTTCAGAATATGTAATTTGGCTAATTTAATTAATCAATTTAAAAA
>SEYY01001497.1:0-12500 GCA_009176605.1 Armadillidium nasatum | reverse complement strand
TATATAATATATATAATATATATATATATATAGATAGAGAGAGAGAGAGAGAGAGAGAGAGAGAGAGAGAGAGAGAGAGAGAGAGAGAGAGAGAGAGAGAGAGAGAGAGAGAGAGAGAGAGAGAGAGAGAGAGGAAGAGTAATTTTAACAATACGACAACAATGGTCAATTACAATACGTGATTTTGAATTCCATGTTATCATCCTAATTTTTAGTCTTTGTTAATCCGATCATATATATATATATATATATATATATATATATATATATATATATATATATATATATTATATATATATATATATATATATATATAATATTATATATATATTATATATTTATAAAAATGTTCACTCTCACGGGAATTGCCTTATTCGAGGAGAAGAGCTTTTCTAGGTAGTATATACCTAGAATCCCCAAGTGGGATCGAACTGGCTCCCTCAAGCACGTGAGTCAATCACCCTACCGTTTGTGTAACCTTCTAGAGGAAACGCCACCTTAAATGAAAATTTTCGCAATTATTCTTGTTCAGAAAATAGATTGTTAGATATGAACCGTATTTTCTTATCTAACTAATGTTTGGCTGCTTCTTAGGCCGGAGAGATGCTGCGATGGATTGTGGTAAACTTTTTCAGTGGACTGTAAAAGCTTTTATTTCTGACCTTCGATTAAAGGTCAAAGTTGTTCGGTAATTCAATTTCTCATCTCGTTCTTCTACTCAAAGTGAAATTGACCTTACGACTTACTAATTGGTTCAATCTTTTGAAATATATTCAACGCATACATCATAAAAAAAGGGGAAAATAATTTTTTCGTTGAAATGAATCTAAAAAAAGGAACTATTGTTCAATCTCATCTTCATCTCCTTTTTTTTCTTCACATTATAAAAACGTCTCATTTTACTCTTCTACTTTGAATACCCTATAAGATTTAAAATTATTTAATTTTTTCCAATATAATTTCCGATTTTTAACATCTTTAAATAAGTTAAATAATATTTCCAAACTTTATCATACATATCCTCCCCTTTTCCAATTTTCTGCAGCACGACTTCAAAAATGGAAAAATCGAAGATGTTCTATATAGCTTTATTCCTAAATATCAATGATACTCTAACTGTCCATCCCTTATGATAAGCAATTGCTCTATAATTTCATCTTTAATCCTTTTTTATAATTCAATAGCAGTACTTCTCAGTATTCTGATCTACTTCCTACTCTCTTCTTCATGCTTAGCAATGACCTATCTATCTATCTATTTATTATCTATCTATCTATCTATCTATCTATCTATCTATCTATCATCTATCTATCTATCTATCTATCTATCTATCTATCTATCTATTATATTATATATATATATATATATATATATATATATATATATATATATATATATATATATATATATATATATATATATATATATATATATATATAAAAAAGGAGTTCTTAGGGAACCTAATATTAAATATGAAAAACTTGCGAAGAAAACAGATAAATTCATTTTAATGCAAACGTTTCATATTTATGACAATATATCTTCAGTGCAGAAAAATAATTAACATAATTTTCAAAAATACATTTAACTAAAAATTTATTTATTTTAGTTTTTTTTCCAACTAATGAAAATATGTGAAGCTTAAAGTTTAAAAAAGTAGTATTAAATTTAAAAGAAATGCTAATAAGCTTTGAAAAGCTAAATAAATAAGGATAAAAAAAATTGACAAGACAAAAAGAGAGAAAAGAAAGAAAGAATAATAGAATAATGGATATTAAGTGTAGGATTAATTGTTTTTATAAATACGGATTCCAAAATTTTAAGCAAAATTTTCTTTATTCATTGAACGTACTATCGTGGACAGGAATAATGCACTATTGCTTGGGTCGATCATTTTTCAAAGTAACATGGGTCTAATTTTAAGATTAAAATTTCACCCAATCGTATTTCAACAAGATACTTTAGCTACGCCCATTGATCACAGTATGTAAATGTAACAGTATTTTAGTTAAGCATAATATTTCGTCATTAGAAGCATTTTGGAGGATAGAAAAGCTCTGGAGAGAGATAGGATGTTTAGTGAGTTTGAGTGATTTTTGATGGCTGAATTCTCCGGATGGGAAATAAAAAAATTAATACGAAAGAAGATGCATATGTATTTGAAGGTTCGCATCTTCAGTTGTAGGTTGGTTTGGCCTACATAGTCGACATTACACTCGGAGAATTTGTATTTATATACAATGCAAATCAAAAAGTACACGAGAGTATTTTCTTTAATCTTAAAATTGCTACCGACTGAGTTGTTTTTAATAATATATTAATATATTATATATTTAATAATATTAATGAACTTAGAAATTGAGAAAATTACTCTCGATTTAGAACATTGATGGATGAGTTATTGAAAAATATGATTAATATTAATTTCACATGTTTCTGAAACTGGAATATTTGTGAAAAGGGATTCAATTCATGCCTTGTCAAATAACTGTGACTGAAATTCAGGCTTCAAATGAAGGAAGAAAATTTGAAGGATCTTTGACTGCGTATTGCTTGCGAATTAGGTCATCAAGAAGAAATACTAAAAATTTTGCTTGAAAGTTGACAGCAGAAAAGATAGGCGTTAAAGAAACGTTAGTTTTATGGATTTGGGTAGATTAAATAAAACTCCGGGGACAGAACAGATGTATAGAGAGAATTGTGAGAATCAGGAATAATGTTTTTAGGTTTAAGAGAACGGAGAAAATTATTAATTTTATTCCCAAATTTGGTGTTTGAAAATATCAAAATCAATAGTTTAAATTTTTTCCTGGAAGAGATAAAATTGAGAAGTTTAGCTATGTAGGTATCTTTATCCAAAAGAACAACCCCTTGACATTTGTCAGCTCTAGTGATTACGATGCTCTTGTCCTTACGTAACTTCTTTAAAATACTTATTTGCTTAAAAGAAATAATAGAGGAATTATTTTTCTAAGATAAAATTTATAGCAAAATCAATGCGCCACATTTCTGATGTCTTGTATGTGATTATTGTTGTTGCTAAAAGAACTGACGAAGAGAGTAAGAGTTAGACAAAATTTTCAAACATAAGAAAATAGTTAAAACAATTAAGAAATCTAAAATTAAGACTAAGGGAAATAAATTAATTTTCTTCAGTTGTAAGGATTCTTTCTTTGTAAATAAATATAATCATGTCAAAAGATGCGTTCAGGGTGGATCAAAGGTCTAGCTTGCTGAGCTTAGAATATGTCTAGCAGAGGCTCCGGCAGAGAATTGGTCAACTCTTTTCCTAGTATTAAAAATAAAATAAAAAAAATAAAAAATCCTTTTCAAGAAAGACACTTTTGTCTTGAATTCTTCCTAGAAGTGAGAAATTTCGCTGCTGAAGTCCGCTATTAATCATTCTTTATAAGTAAACTCCCTAAAAAGGATTTTTCTTGTCCATAGTTTTTAAAAGTGGGAAATAGAAAGAGACCTACCAATAAAGTTAAAATCTCATAAACTTAGAAACATAATAATTCAAATTCAAATTCAAATTTAAAATTCTTTATTCATTGAACGTACATTATAATTTACAATAATTATCAGGTCCTAAACTTCTAACTATACTATAATAATAGCAATTATAATAGTAATGAAGTGACAGTACAGTCCTCAGAAAAGGGACTTCTAAGGGGATACACATTAGTTTCCATTGAGCCCCAAGGTTTAGTAGTTAAATAAGTTTTTTAATTTTATTATTAAAAAGGAAATACTAAAATGGTGCATATAATAAAATGAATGATAAAGATAATGGTAATTAAAATTACCATTTTATATTAAATCAATAATAAGCGAAACAAGTAATAACAAAACTAATTCTAATAACAGAAAATATATAATAGTTAATAATAATAATAATAAATATAATAATAAATAAATTAATAATATAATATATATAATAATATAAATAAAACAATAATAATAATAATAATAAACAATATATATAACAATAATAATAATAATAATAGATAATAATAAATAAATAATAATAATAATAATAATAATAATAATAATAATAATAATAATAATAATAATATATAATAATAATAATAATAATAATAATAATAAATAAAATGAAAATAATAAATAATAATAATAATAATAATAATAATAATAATAATATAAATAATAATAATATAAAAAAATAAAATAATAATAATAATAAAAAATAAATAAATTAAAGGAAGTAAAATATTAACAACTATAATGATGATAATATATAAAATATAAAATTGTAATAGCAACATTAATAAGGCTTATAGTACTGATTCCAAAGCTAACTTCAATTACGTCAATAATTTAAAAGTATTGGTAGAATTATCAATAATGGAGTAAAAGTAATATAATAGTAATATAATAATAATAGTATATATATATATATATATATATATATATATATATATATATATATATATATATATATATATATATATATATATATTTTATATATATTATATATATATATATATATATATATATATATATATATATATATATATATATATATATATATATATATATATATATATATATATAGTAGTATATATCCGATATATCGGTATATATATATATATATATATATATATATATATATATATATATATACAGGCATACATTCATATATTAATTACATATTTATTTTCCGCTCAGACTTAACCGTTATGCTCAATCTTACATGCATTCAGACTTTACCAGAAGAGTACATGTAAGATATAGCATAGCGGTTAAGTCTGGGGTCAGAGAATTGGACAGAAAAAGGATGAGACTGTTTAGAAATCCATGTCTCACGTGACTTTATCAAATAATGGAGGAGATATGCGACGGGAGAGTTCAGAAGAGCAGTGTCCATTGTAATAGCGATAGCATAGAGAGAGTGACTCAACAATATATATATATATATATATATATATATATATATATATATATATATATATATATATATATATATATAAACAATAAAAAGTTTTAAAATTTCTTAAAAAAGAAACATTAAGTATTAAAAATTTAAAGAATGAAAAAAAAAAATTTTATGGTGATTAATCAAAAAAAAAAAAAAAAAAAGTTCAAGAAAAGAAGAGAGAGAGAGAGAGAGAGAGAGAGAGAGAGAGAGAGAGAGAGAGAGAGAGAGAGAGAGAGAGAGAGAGAGAGAGAGAGAGAGAGAGAGAGAGAGAGAGAGAGAGAGAGAGAGAGAGAGAGAGAGAGAGAGAGAGAGAGAGAGAGAGAGAGAGAGAGAGAGAGAGAGAGAGAGAGAGAGAGAGAGAGAGAGAGAGAGAGAGAGATTGATACATAGAAAGAATGAAATAGAGAGATAGATAAAAAGAGAAATTTTCAGAATACATTAATAACACTAAAAAAATCTTTTCCTTTAAAATCTAAAAATACAATTTTTCATAATTATTTCTCCTTACTTTTTTTTTCCTAATTCAATATTTTCTTTTTCTGATCCTTTTTTTTTCTTTTTTAAACTTAAAATTCGATGAAAGAAGCGAGAAGATTCCTTTAATGAAAATATGGCATTATATTTATTTCGAAAATGAAATTTAATGAGGGAATGTGCTTTAATATTTCTGTTTCTTTATATTTCGTTCGAATATCAATATTTTTTCATTCTTATGCTCACGTGCATATTTTTCCATGCATAAATAATGTTTATTTCTTTGTTTTTTTTTTCAAATATATTTATATGCATGAATAAATCTGTTCTTTTCTTTTTCGTTCACATTTGAATTTTTTTTTTTAGGATAATAAACAGATGTGTTAATTAATTCTTGCAGTTTATTTATATTTCATTATTTTTTGATTCGTATTTCAAAATTATTCGTATTATGTTGAAGTCTATGTTTTAACATGCATGACTACACATATTTATTTATTTTCCGTTCATATATCAATAATATTTATAGTCTTCTTCATGGGTATGTTTTTATTTCCATGACTAAGTATGTTTCTTAAATTTTTGTTTATATTTCAAAATTGTTCAAACGTTTTTAAAAGTCCTTCTTCAAGAGCGCTCTAAAAGATCATGTTTTTCGGGTCTTTGGTTTCAGTGCTAATCTCTTGAGGATTATTTAAGCTCACAGGTAGGGTTTTTTACCTATTTAAACTCACAGGTAGGGTTTACCCTATTTAAACTCACAGGTAGGGATTTTCGATATTTAAACTCACAGGTAAGGTTTTTTCCCTATTTAAACTCACAGGTAGAGTTTTCCCTATTTAAACTCATAGGTAGGGTTTTCCCTATTTAAACCCACGTGTAGGGTCTTTTCCTTATTTAAACTCACAGGTAAGTTTTTTCTCTATTTAAGCACAAAGGTATAGTTTTTTCCCTATTTAATAAACCCACAGGTAGGGTTCTTTCCCTTTCAGAGGGTCTATCATCGTCTTCCATCTAATCTCTAAACCCTTTCTACCACAGCTCTCCATAAGATCATGTTTCTCGGAGATATTGTTTCCAATGCTGGTCCTTGAATTGTTGAAAGCAATGTCTTTTCTTTACCACACCGGCTTGCTAAGCTTATCTGTGAACCTTCCTTAATAGGAGGTATCGTCTGCTGTATTTGACTAAATGATTCTGGTGTTAGAGCAGCATAGACTTTCAAAACATAATCAGTGTTCAAGTAGATAAGCCTATTTTGTCTTTAATACTAACTTTAATTATAGAGAAACATTGTCTCAGTCTTTTGATACTTCACAAAGAAAATTTACAAAATTTTTAATGGATTTTAATTAATTTAATTTTTTTTTTTTTTTTTTTTTTTTTTTTTTTTTTTTTTTTTTTTTTTTTAAGATTTCAAAATAATTATTATTATTTATATATCTTGAGGGATGATTCTATCCAAACTGAAGAATTTCTTTCTCTAGTCGAGGCTTCTTCACTGCATAATTTGTCCTAACGAATCGTTGGGACAAGTGGCAAAAATGTCACATCAAATTTTTTCAGTTACTTTCTTTTTAGAAAATAAATCGGTGAAGTGACTTTCCTATGCTTAATATATTTTTTCCTCTATTGATAATTTTACTGTGATATTTTTGCCACGTGTCTCAACGATTCGTCAGGACAATTTTTGCAGTGTTTTGAAAGAATTTCTTTTCCCCTCTTTAGATTCCATTTTTTTTCATCTCTTTCATGATGCCTCCCTTCTCTTTTTCTCTTTTCTTACTTGAGAGGTTAAAACATCTTGACCCGAATAAACAGAATAATATATATTACCCTTCCAAAACCATGGACCCCCATGGACCCCCATGGACCCAAAGGGACCCAAAGAACCTTTGAGGGTTTCCTCAAGGAAAAATTTTGTTTTCGGGGTTTCATAACATGAGTTAAGCCTTAGCCATATATGGGGTTCCACATACCTAAAGTTAGAACTCAGGGGGTCCACAAGCTTAAAATGATCGGAAATCCCTATTAGTATATATACATATATATATATATATATATATATATATAATATATATATATAATATATATATATATATATATATATATATATATATATATATATAATAGTGATGGGTCGGATGTCAGATTTTCTCATTTGCGGATGCGGATGTGAATGTGTAAGTAGAAATTTCGTCAAGTGCGGGTGCAGATGTAGAATTTTCGAAAGTGCGGATGCGGATGCGAATGAGGGTTTTAATTTGGATGAGGATCCTCAGTGGACGCGAATGCTCATGTTATCACATATATATAAATATATATATATATATATATATATATATATATAATATATATATATATATATATATAATATATTTATATAATTATATTTATATATATATACTATATATATATTTATATATATATATATATACTATATAGCTAATATATATATATATATATATTATATATATATATATATATATATATATATATATATATATATATAATATATATA
Organism: Armadillidium nasatum; assembly: GCA_009176605.1. Taxonomy (NCBI): domain Eukaryota; kingdom Metazoa; phylum Arthropoda; class Malacostraca; order Isopoda; family Armadillidiidae; genus Armadillidium; species Armadillidium nasatum. The sequence goes on along the minus strand of SEYY01001497.1, from coordinate 4,563 downwards.
TATTATATATATATATATATATATATATATATTATAAATATATATATATGATTCATTCCAAAATTTCTGAGTGGATGAAAGTATTAATGAGTTTCACATTAATATCTTCAGATTCACTCTTCATTTTCCTCCGGTACCTAAGTAAAAAATATACCTAAAACTTCCGTACATAAAATCACTTACATCTCAATTAAATAGAAATATGCTAACAATATTTGAAGCTACATTCCACCAATACCAGTTCATTCTTAACAAATTATAACTCCCTTTCAATATACACTTTCTTCAGACACAAGGAATCTCTCTCAATGCTTCTCGGATCTTCATTCATTTATTCAAGTGCCACAGCTGTAATGCGGCGGATGTAGTCCAAACTGATCTACAATTAAAAGTGAGAATTGATAAGAATAAAGGAGGTTTCTTTAGAACTGAAATTCCCCTTTGTTCTCCTGAACACTCTGCAATAAGAAACCATGGAGATAGCCACACTTCTACTTCTTCTAATTTCTCTATACTTCAACATATTTCTTCTCTTCTTAATCGTGGGATATTGGAATCTTTATATATAAAAACTCATTGACCATACTTAAACGATCAAGTTTCTACTATTGTTCTTTTCACTAAATGATGAATTCCTTTTTCCAAAAATCGTCTAGCCTTATTACTATTTCTTGGTGTTGCTAAATATCGAATTTAATCTTGGTTTCTATTTATGTTATTTTAATATCAATATTACTACTATATTTTTATGATTAATTGTAATTATTATTATTTTAGATATTTTATTCATAGTTAATGAATTTATATTTTGATTGTATTTTAAAATAGAAATTTGTAAAATTTAGTCTGTGCTGAAGATAAATCGAGATAAGGTTTGAAAATTTCACAATAAACTAAATGAGAATATGGAAATCCTTAGTGTTGGCTTTAACCTTTCTAATTTGATGTATTTTAATTTTTTATTATATATATTTTTAAATATAAAAATAAAAAAAAAAAAAAAAAACGTATATATATATATATATATATATATATATAATATATATATATTTATACATATATTATATATATATATATATATATATATAATATATATTATATTATATTATATATAAAATATATGTATATATTATATATATAATATATATATATATATATATATATTATAATATATATATAATATATATATATATATTATATATATATTATTATTATATATATATTATAATATATACTATATAATATAGTCTTCAGAAAAGGTGCCTTCACGCGGCAAGACCGACATCAGTGTCCAGCTGGACTTCAGATACAGAAGCACAGCAGGATACTGTTGCAAAGCCTTTTCACCCCCCCACCCCGAGCAAGCTTGGGTCACAAGCGAAGGAAGTTTTCCTCGCCGCAGTCCGGAGAAATCCGAGACCTTTCAAATCTATCTCTCAACACTCTCCTACTATACTTTCTCCTTTTTTCCATTTCAGGAGGAGATTAGGCTGGCGTATCTCCTCCTCCTCCTACTTAAAGCCGGCGACATAGAGGAAAATCCGGGGCCTGTAATCTGCAACAAAATAGTCAGAAGGGACTCCATAAAATGCAAAAACTGTCACAAGTGGATCCACAGACAATGCTCCCCATTTCAAAGACTCCCACCTACAAACCACAATTGGAATTGTCAAATTTGCACCCCCCCAACCACTTTAAACCCTATCAATCATAATTCCCACACCTACATTAAATATCCTACAAATCAACATAAACGGCCTCCACAACAAACACAAAGAACTAGAAACATTCCTACACAAACACAACATCCACATTGCGCTTATACAAGAAGCCCACCTTCCAACAAACCAACTCCCCCCTACTTTCTACAAATACGACTCCATCTACTCCCAACACAAACCCAACCATCACAAACTTTTAACTCTCATCCACAACTCTTTAATTACTCCAACACATCCTCTCAACATGCAAACACGCAATCTGACAACATCTCTAAAATCCAAACCTTCTCAATAGAATTAAATAAAACTACGCACAATTTAGTAAACCTGTACATACCACACCATACTTCCACACACTGTCCATCAAACTACTTACCTAACCTTACTACAATAACAAACCACCTAATCTCCTATTATGCGGAGACTTCAATGCCCACCACCCGACCTGGTACAAAAAACAAGCCTCCGACCAAGAGGACACATCATCAAACTTGGAACATCTCAACATACTACAACAAAAACCTCCATACCAGAATCCCCCCGCAATCAACCAATCCCCCACATCATGACATCACCTTTTGCTCCTCAAACATTCACCCTCTTCTACACTGGACCACCGAAACCGATCTAAACTCCGACCACATACCAATAATTATAAAATACCACATCAAAAACAAACCCACTCACAAATCTAAAACTACTTTTACCAACTACAAAAAAAGCAGACTGGACCGGTTTCTCCAATTACATAGACGAAAACCTCACAACAAACGAAATTACAAACATATCCTCCCTCAAATCAGCTATTCAACATCTCACCCACACAATCCAGAAAGCAGCCAACATCTACATCCCTAAAGGCCACATTAAAAAAATACGAACCTAACCTCTCCCCCGAAATCACTTCTCTCATAAAACAAAGGAACGCACTAAACGCCAAAACAACCCCACACAACTCACCAAAACAAAATAGAAACACTAAACAATCAAATATCGACCAAAAAAAACTCACAACAACAACAACCAAAAACTTCCTCATCAAAAACTTGGACAACACAAACAGCAAAAGAGTCTGGAAAACAATCCACACAATCCACAATGCAAAAAACAACCCACTTCACACTCACGAAACTCCAACCAATCCCACTACACAAACCCATTAACTCCCAAACAACACATCAACCTACTGGCCACACACTTCGCTAAGCAAAGTAGCTTACCTACCCACCCACAAAACAGGAAAATAATAAGAAAACTGAAAAAGCTACGCAACAACCAAAACAACTTAAACGCCATCACACCCACAATCACTCAAAACACCATTAAAACTATCAAAAACTCTCCAGCAACAGGACCAGACAACATATCAAATATTCACCTAAAACACCTACCTACCACACAATCACTTACATAACCTCCATCTTCAACAACAATCCAACTCAACTATATCCCCCCCAATGGAAAAAAACATTAATCATCCCTAAACAAAAACCAGGCAAAGACCCTTCAAACCCCTCTCCTACGCCCAATCTCCCTATTATCCACCATCTCAAAACTTCTTGAAAAACTAATCCTAAATTCTATCCTCCAATTCATCCCACAACAAAACTTCCAACACGGGTTCAAACCCAACCACTCCACCACCACTGCACTTACCAACATCATCCAACCTATAATAAACGGACTAAACCATAATTATCACAAAACTATCTAATAGCAATTGACATAAACAAAGCCTTCGATACTGTCCCGAAACATAATCTTATCCATAAAATCCTCCAATCCAACATCAAACAAACACTAAGAAATGGCTAACCAACTTCCTATCAGGAAGAACCGCCCAAATACAACAAAACGGCCATAAATCACGTACCATCAACTTAAGGAATGGAGTTCCGCAAGGAGCCATACTCTCCCCCACCCTATTCAACCTGTACACAGCAGACCTCCCTCAACCCCAAACAACTTTCACCCGATAATATCATACGCAGAAATAATATTACCACCACTCACAAAAACCTCTCCACCGCAACATCTCTCACACTAGACTACATAACACAACTCCATCCTGGCTAGCGAAAACAGGATGACGGTCCCCAAACAAATCCTCCTAATCTCAGACAACAGAAACAACATCCAACACCCACCCACAAGTCATACTAAACAACACCCCCATACCCCTCAACAAAACCCCAAAAATTCTCGGCCTAACATTTGACACTCACCTCTCCTTCTCCAAGCACATTCAAAATACCACCTCAGCCGCAAACAGAAAACTCAACATCCTCAAAACAGTGGCCAACACAGACATACACAACAACATACAAACCTCAATTGCAATCTACAAACAATTTATACGCCCCACCATTAACTACGCCTCCCCTGTCTGGCACCCTCTGCTCTCCGACAAAAACTTAAAACCCAAATAACGCAAAATAAAACCCTTCGCACCATCACCGGTCACACGCACAACCCCTCAACAACACCTACACAACGAAACCAAGATACTACCTATAAGGAATCACTCAAAATGATAGGCACCCAATTTTACGAAAAAACACGTCTACCACACACCCATGTCACAATACTCTCCTCCAACCTACCCCACAGAGACTAACACACCCTCCATCGTCCACCGGCGCCTTTTACAAACAGATCCTAAATCTCATCCCCCCTCCTCCCCCCAATACCACAACAACCAAACATATACACACTCACTAACACACTCATACATGATCAACAGACCTCCAAACAACATCCTTAACAGACAACCTCCCGAAATAAACCCGACTTCAACAACCTTCCCAAGACACTTACAAACCTCACTTCAAGATTGAGATGC
>SEYY01001496.1:45000-55000 GCA_009176605.1 Armadillidium nasatum | reverse complement strand
CTCCTCTGGGTTCCTCCGATCACCTTCTTATTTCTGTATCCTCTTCTCTCTCTTCAAGTCTTCCGCAAGAAAGACCCCCTTCTATTGAAATAAAACGTTTGTGGCACTTCGGTGCCGCAAGCTGGTAGGACTTGCAGTCGTACTTCTTCGATTTCTCGTGGATGATTATTGCTTCCGTGGGAGGGGTCTCCCGGAGTGTGCAGAACGCATTACCGAGGTGATTCTTTCTGGCATGGAGGCGTACATTCCATTTTCTTTCCCTTCTATTTTGGTTAAACTCTCCTTTTTCTCGCGCAATCTGCCACAAGGATTTTGCCTTCAGGGATTACCATCGTCTTCAAACTCCAGAAACTCACGCAACTTATATTTCATCCCGGAATCGTGCAAAATATATACTTCTTTACATTAAAAATTCTTTTCTATGTAAAAATGCAATAATCTCTCTGGTTCCTTTTCTTCACGTTCCTTCCGGCATTTTGCAAAAAATGTTAACTCTAACTTTGCTTATTCCTCTTTTCCTCCTTTAGTATCTTCCGACGGCACAACTGCTGTTTTACTTTCTCCTAAAGCTGAACTCTTCGCTCAAACTTTTGCCCTTATACAACCTTAGACGATTCTGGAGCTATACCTCCTCCTTCAAACCCATCTAACTCATTTATGCCTAAGGTTAGAATATCTTCTAAAGATGTAATTACTGCAGTCTCTGAGCTTAATACTAAGAAGGCGTATGGTCCCGATGGTATTCCTTCTGTGGTTCTCAAAACTTGTGCTTCCGAGATTGCATCATGCCTTGGTAAACTATTTCGTCTTTGTTTTTCTACTTCAATCTTCCCTTCTTGCTGGAAATGTGCGCTCATTCAGCGTGTTCCGAAGAAGGGGGACCCCTCAACCCTTCAACTACCATCCCATTTCTTTGTCCTATGTTCTATCTAAAGTTATCGAATCTATCCATAACAGGAAGATTTGAAAACATTTCGGCATTTCGGTGAATCCTTTTGCTGTTTCTGTGTTACTCACTATAACCAGCTCTGCTCTTTTGAACTCTACAGTCGCATACCTCCTTCAATGAAATAGGCTAGTGTGACACGTCTTTCTACAGTCTTTTTCAGTTTTTTGTCAAGGAAATTTCGAGAGGAAGTGAGAAAGGTGGAATAAAGATAAGAACTTTAACTTTTCTGTCAGGATACCTTGAAAATGTAAAAAAAATTCAATTATATATATATATATATATATATATATATATATATATATATATATATATATATATATATATATATATATATATATATATATATATATATATATATATATATATATATATATAATCTGACGAACAAATGTTCATCGCTAACATCAACTTCGGTGCGGTGCGCACCAGAGGCCGCACGCACCGCACGCACCGCAACCGCACCGCACCGCACCTCTTTGTTGCTGAAAATGTGCGCGCACCGCACCGCACCGCACCGCACACGCACCGCACCGCACCGCACCCGGTGCGTCGGCCAACCCTAATTCATATACATTCAAGTATCATTTTATTGAAATTCTAAAGTAAAAATGATACAACAAAATATATTAAAAGAAAAATAAGCACAGTCATATGATATAAAATAAAATGCACACATATTATAATATATACACATCCGCACATACATACACACATAAACAAAAGGAAAGATTGTGAAATGTTTGTTTTTTTCTCATTTTTTTTTTTTTCATTGTGATTAAAAAGGGTAACTTTCAATTTCGTAAGAAAATGAAAGTTTTAATATATGAGAAAATGCTAAAAGTTTTATTTTTAATTTTAAATGCTATTTATTTTCTCACACACAAATACACACACACACACACACACACACACACACACACACACACACACACACACACACACACACACACACACACACACACACACATATATATATATATATATATATATATATATATATATATATATATATATATATATATATATATATATATATATATATATATATATATATATATATATATTACGCAGATATTAATTAATTTACAGATTTCCGTGAATATAAGTGATAGAACTTTTAAAGTTACGAATGTCAATTTTATGAGATTTGCTCCGTGCAGATTTCTACACCAACGGAGTTTTTAATCACTAAATCTGCTTATTCAAACCTTTGATAATATATCATGTGCTACAGATACTCGTATAAGCACCCGCATATATATATATATATATATATATATATATATATATATATATATATATATATATATATATATATATAAATATATATATATATATATATATATGACTATAATATGCAAATTTATTTGGTAATAAGTAGGTCAAAAAGTTTGTGGGGTTAATTCCTTGTTGTTATTTGGTTCCTCTAATATAAATTTCATTTTCAAAAACTGGTTTCAAGGTTTGTAATAATATATATATATATATATATATATATATATATATATATATATATATATATATAATATATATATATATATTATTTCCTGTGGTAGGAAAAGGTCAGATGCATAAAATTTCCACCAGAGTTGGGAAGATTCTGGAACCTGGTCGTTAAAAAGCTGACACGCCCAGACATAAGGCGTTTGAAAGTGTGCAAGTCAAAGGAAGTTGGGAAAAAGGATAAAAGGAGTGTGTTCGAGACATTGCCAGTAGAGTACATGTAAGATTGAGCATAGCAGTTAAGTCTTAGATCAGAAAGTTAAGCAGAGAAAGGATGAGACTGTGTAGAAACGTGTCGAACGAGCCCTTCAAAATGGAGGGGGTACGTGAGGTGAGAGTTCAGAAGAACAGTGTCCGGTGTAATAGTGATAGTATAGAGAGAAAGTGACGCAACAATTGGATGGGCAGAAAGAGACTGGAGAGAATTAGTGAGAGCAGAAGAGTTGATAAGACGAAAAGCCCTAGACTCCACCTTGTCAAGGAGAGCTGCATGAGTGGAACCACCACAGATTTGAGATTCACACTTCGTACAGAGGCGAACAACACCACTATAAAGAGTAAGCAACTGGGGTGAAGTGAAGAAATTCTGTATTCAATTCAGATCACCTAACTTCTTTGAAACTTGTTTAGAAAGAGAAGTAATTTAATCCTTCTAAAAAAGATTACGAGGAAAAGGACCATGAAGAATATTAAGGACAGATGAAGGTTTGAGTCGAGTGTTTTCAAAGAAATTAATATATATATATATATATATATATATATATATATATATATATATATATATATATATATATATATATATATATATATATATATATATATATATATATATATATATATATATATATATATATATATATATATATATATATATATATATATATATATATATATATATATATATATATATATATATATATATATATTTCTGAGTTTTTAAGGCATTGAATACAAACATGTTTTCTCTACCCCTGTTTGAAAAACTAGAAAGAACAGAAGTTAGCTGCTCCAAAATAGATGCTGTTGGAAGGGGAGTCTTTCAAACTGAAAGGAGTAATGATCTGTGGAGTCATCAGCATAAGAGTGGATAGATGAGGAAGTAATAGAGAGAAGTCATTAATGAGAAGCAGGAAAAGTGTTGAGGAGAGGACAGAACCCTTTGGAACATCACTATTAATAGATTTAAAGGAAGAACATTGACTACCTACAACAGCTGCTATAGAATGACTGGAAAGGAAATCAGAGAAAAGACCACAGAGATAATTATCGATTCCGAAAGAGGGAAGTTTAGAATCAAAGCTTTGTGCTAGACTCTATCAATGACTTTCGATATGTCCAACGAGACAGCAGAAGATTCACCGTAACGCCGAAGAGTGGACGACCAAGAGCCAGAGAGAATGGAATATATGTATATACATATATATATATATATATATATATATATATATATATATATATATATATATATATATATATATTATATATATATATATATATATATATATATATATATATATTTATATATTATAAGTAATTACTCATTAGTATTGAAGTAATTGTGCTTATTTTAAATTAATAATACTAAACAATTACCTTTCTTCCCGTCAATTTCATCCCATGTAACGGGTTTCTGTCATTCAGTGTCAGGCCCTTATAGACGCCGTAAGGGAGGAGTAGAAATGACAGAAGATTCTGAGCAGACCTGAAGGGGCAGAAGGTTGTATTATTTTAGGAAATTAAAAAAAAAAATATTTCACAAAAATGATATACACAAATCTAAAAGGAAATAAATGAATTAAATTTATTTCTATTATTACTGCTAATAATACTATCATTAATACTAATTGTACTACTTGTACTACTAGTATTAATATTTATATTTATCCTACTACTACTGATTATGAAAAGTAAATAATAATAATAATAATTATAATAATAATTTTACTAATAATACTACTACTACTACTACTAATAAAAGTAATTATAATAATAATGAAAATAATAATAATAATAATAATAATAATAATAATAATAATAATAATAATAATAATAATAATAATAATAATAATAATAATAATAGTAAAGATGTTTATAATAAAAATGAATATTTTTAAGCTATCATAGTATTAAATTTGTTTATAACACTTTTATCTCATTTTTGCTATACACCTCTGAAAGATGTTTCCATTCTGTGTTTTGTAAGGCAGTCGAACCTCTACAGGGTGGTCAGCGAGGCATTCGGTTAACAGACGTAGAAAATACAAACCATCAGTTATTGAGTGATGTACACGGAAGAGGGTAGTAAACCTGTATCAATTTATATATATATATATATATATATATATATATATATATATATATATATATATATATATATATATATATATATATATATATATATATATATATATATATATATATATATATATATATATATATATATATATATATATATATATATATATATATATATATATATATATATATATATATATATATATATATATATATATATATATATAATATATAATATATATTATTAATATTTTATTTATATATATTTTATTTTATATATATATATATATATATATATATATATATATATATATATATATATATATATATATATATATATATATATATATATATATATATATATATATATATATATATATATATATATATATATATATATATATATATATATATATATATATATATATATATATATAATATATATATATATATATATATATATATATATATATATATATATATATATATATATATATATATATATATATATATATATATATATATATATATATATATATATATATATATATATATATATATATATATATATATATATATATATATATATATATATATATATATATATATATATATATATATATATATATATATATATATATATATATATATATATATATATATATATATATATATATATATATATATATATATATATATATATATATATATGTAAAAGCTAAGTTAGTTTACATCATAACGTTCTCACGAAATGTCAATAATGTGAAATCATGCCTTATTTACTATCATTTAAAACCAGTTGTTTATTATGGGCATCAAAAGTTTAAGTATGAATCTATTTTTTTATATATTTATCTATTTTTTCTCTCCATCTTTTTTTGCCAATAAAGGAAGAAAAAAAACGGTTGAGAAAACTCTATAAATAAAATTACTATCTACAACTACTTTACTCCGTTAGTTAATGCACGATCTTGATTCATCTGTGCAATAAATGCCTTTAGCCATCTAATAAAAATCATCGATCGGCATCAAACCTTACCAGTCAAATATGCAACGTGTCATATTCACAGACCATTAAAAGTGTGTGTTCATGTACGTGTAGGTACGTACGTACATGCATGTGTGAAATTGAGTAATATGAATAGGTTTTACAGTTATAGGTCAAATTTCAGGTACTGGAACATATGTACTAAAATATTTTTTTCATTTCATGAATAATTTGTACAATAGCACAAATATACTTATTACGTTATTAACTGTGAACTAAAATAAATGTGTTTTGACGCAATTATTTTCATTTTTTATATTAGCAAATTCTTACATCAACATCAGACTTCTTATTGTGTAAAGTTAAAAGACAAAGCATAATCCTCCTGGGGCAATGAAAGAGAGAGAGAGAGAGAGAGAGAGAGAGAGAGAGAGAGAGAGAGAGAGAGAGAGAGAGAGAGAGTGAGAGAGAGAGTGAGAGAGAAGTGAGAGGGAAGATAGGGAATGTGTGAATGAAAAAGAAATAAAGATTAGGGAGATTCAGTAAGTATACAGTATGTATTAAGTTAGCGTGTATGAGAGAGAAAGAGAGAGAGAGAGAGAGAGAGAGAGAGAGAGAGAGAGAGAGAGAGAGAGAGAGAGAGAGAGAGAGAGAGAGACTTAACTTTGAAAGTAAAAGGAATTTATGATGATAAAAAAGTTACCGAGTAAAAGGAAATTGTTTTAAATATATCAGGGTTAAGGTGTCATTATTCCATTAAGTGCTAACAATTGGCAACATTGACCTACCTTTTATCTGTTTCCGGAAATATGAGAATCTCCCATTTCGGGAGGCCTGGATCAACGGGTCTTGCTCCGTATTCGTTTAGGATTAAATTAACGAGTGTTTCCCACTTAATCTGTGTAAGGTCAATATCTTTGTCTTCCTCTATTTTATTACCTTTTATTAATTCTTGCTTCTTTGTTATCTCGATGTATCTGTTTATTATATCAGAAGAATCCATAACTTTTATGTGATTGCTGAGATCAAAATTTTCAGAATCTCTCCAAACATAAATGTCACCAATTCTCTCAAATATTTTGGTAAATTTGCTGAATATTTGTTTCCCATTTTCTTTTTTCTGATCAAGAATAACCTTTTTGGAACCTTTCCTTTACACTAACAATATCAGGATTTTGTTTGCTGAATCGAAAAGCAATATTTATATATGGTCTGCTTATGTCATTCTCTTTACCATTGACAGTGTCCATTCCACTAGGTTTCGAAAGTGTTCTTCCGTGCTTCAATTTAACGAAGAAGAAGGTGAGCTGAGAATACCCGTAGATTAAGAATAAAATTGGGAACACTATGGGAATTAATAACACCATAACAAACAAACAAAAAATAGTTAGAATGAAGGTTTTAAAACCTAATTTTACGTTCATAATATTCATTTTGATGATTGTTTCGAAAAGTCTTTGGGACTAAAATAAAAAAATTTTTTTATATGTATTTATATATATAAATAAATAAAAATGATTTTATCAATTTTACTATTTTTCCATAGGCATTTGGGAAGAACCTGAAAAAAAGAATATAGTAATATATATATATATATATATATATATATATATATATATATATATATATATATATATATATATATATATATATATATATATATATATATATATATATATATATATATATATATATATTAGCAATTTTAAAAAGATAAAAAGAAACCGAAAACCTTTGCAATGCATTCATTCCCTTTAACGAATTTCAAAAAATTTTCTTTAAAAAAAACAAAAAAACAAAAAAAACAATTGAAGAAGCTATTAAATCCCATAAATATAATAACGACAAAGTTATACAAAGATCTGATAAGAGAGGCTGTTTAGTAGTTATGGATAAAGAAGACTACATTGATAAGCTCAAAACCTTGCTTAAAAAAGACAAATATATAGGGTATCAAAAGGACATTTTATTTCGAACAAGACCCTCAGAATTTAATTTTAAACAAAGAAAAAAAAAGAATAATAATTGAGAATTGGGTCATACTACAATATATCTCTAAGGACTAACTCAGATGATGTCCGAGGTTTACCTACGAAACCAGTTAGAAATTAAATATAATTCTGCTCCTCACTTTCTCTGTAAGTTGTTCTCAAGAATTATATTAACGTAATTAAATTTATATTAAATTTTTTTTTGGGGAATTGTAAGGGAAATGTAAAATATATATTAAAACTAAAGCTTAATTTGAACTCCTATATTATTATTATTATTATTATTATTATTATTATTATTATTATTATTATTATTATTATTATTATTATTATTATTATTATTATTATTATTATTATTATTATTATTATTATTATTATTATTATTACCATTCTTCTTCTTCTTCTTCTTCTTCTTCTTCTTCTTCTTCTTCTTCTTCTTCTTCTTCTTCTTCTTCTTCTTCTTCTTCTTCTTCTTCTTCTTCTTCTTCTTCTTCTTCTTCTTCTTCTTCTTCTTCTTCTTCTTCTTCTTCTTCTTCTTCTTCTTCTTCTTCTTCTTCTTCTTCTTCTTCTTATTATTATTATTATTATTATTATTATTATTATTATTATTATTATTATTTTACTTCTTCTTCTTCTTCTTCTTCTTCTTCTTCTTCTTCTTCTTCTTCTTCTTCTTCTTCTTCTTCTTCTTCTTCTTCTTCTTCTTCTTCTTCTTATTATTATTATTATTATTATTATTATTATTATTATTATTATTATTATTATTATTATTATTATTATTATTATTATTATTATTATTATTATTATTATTATTAATTATTATTATTATTATAGCTATTATTATTATTATTATCATTATTACTGACATCTGAATATCGAAATTAACAAATTATTCTAATAAGGTGGTAAAAATATTTCCACATTTATATCTCTTTAATTAATGAAAGTAAGTACCTACTTGCGTGTGTGTATTTTATTGTTCTTATTCATAATGTTGTGCATACATGGATTTAAATGGCTTACTGAGCCTATATATATATATATATATATATATATATATATATATATATATATATATATATATATATATATTATATATATATATATATATATATATATATATATATATATATATATATATATATATATATATTTCACTTTTCACCTTTTCCACTTTCGTGGGGTGGTGCAAAAAATAAATAGTACCTAAATAATAAATAAATAATAATTGTACAGACTTAGTTTCGAACTTCATAAAGCGATAGCCTGAAACCTCTACCACTGAACCAATACCATATATATATATATATATATATATATATATATATATATATATATATATATATATATATATATATATATATATATATATATATATATATATATATATATATATATATATATATATATATATATATATATATATATATAAAGAGAAGCTGAATGACAAAATACTGAAAGGAAGTATCAGAACCAAAACATTAGAAAAAAAAGGTCGTTGAGTGAGAGAGAGTAAAACTTTTATTGATCCTTTAACCTTTGAAAAGATGAGTTCAAACTAACTTGTAGAAACAAGTTGCCAATTTTGGTTTACATAAATTCTCACATTGGCTGAAGAACGACAATGAATTAGAAATTTGTGTTATTTCCCTTATGTCAGAAATAAGCTTGTTCTTGAATATTATATCCCAATATTTGTAAGTGATGGCAAACAAAAAAAAAAAAAAAAAAAAAAAAAAAAAAAAAAAAAAAAAAAACAGTTATAAGGTCATTATCATTTATTTTGACCATTATTTGAAGTGCCAAAAAGAGTTCTAAATTTGCTAAATGATTTTTGTTTTCCCCATGATGAATTTTGCCAAGCTGAAAGAACTTTCCTGATTTTGGGAGTTAATTCTTACCTTTTCCATTACAAATAAACACCTACACTGAGTAAGGAATAATAATAATCATACCATACAGTAATATGAAAGACGGAACATGAAAGCTGAGTGAAGAAATCAATGAAATAATTTAAACCCATTAACTAAATGATAAGGTTAGAGGAGCTCTACAATAAAATCATTCTAAAGTGAACTGACAATAATGATAAAAAAACTTTTAGAGTTCTTTGTGAAGACGAAGACTTTTGACAAATAACGAAAAAAAAAGAGATCATATAACCATATAATAAAATAAACAATAATTATTATAAAACAATTGTTATAATATTTATTAGTATCTTATTTCTGTTTGGAAAGAAATACGACCACTAACGTTAAGTATGTTTATCTC
>SEYY01001496.1:35000-37500 GCA_009176605.1 Armadillidium nasatum | reverse complement strand
TAACTAAGCTTGTTGAAAAACAGCATTTGTGTCAGCTCAAGATATAACTGTTAACTGTTAAAGGCATTGCATGTTCAGTCACTTACGATTCTTTAAATAATATTGATTTGAAAGTTCAAGTTTGATATGAGAAATATCGCAAAAAGCAGGTGTGAACAGGTTGTTTTTTCCAGTCAAATCAAGTTCTCTCAGAAACCAGTTAATTAAGCCACAATGAAAATTTTATGAAAGAATAATTTAAATAAATAAGTAGTTTTCTCTTCATTGTGCAATTTACTTTATCACACCATTTATTGGATTATAGCAGTCAAACTAATTACGTAACATCAAATTTACTATTTTCCTTTAACTTTTCAAATTTCCAGAAGGTATTTATATCAATATACGTAGCTTGTGATAAAAAAACCGTATTTGTGTTGCAAGGGTCTCGTGTTCGATTCACAGAGAGTGAACTCTCTTGAGAAGTTGCCCTCCCCTCTTTTTTTTCTATCATTCAAATGAGATATTTGTTATAATGTTATAGCATACATTCCCAAGCATATATATATATATATATATATATATATATATATTATATATATATATATATATATATATATATATATATATATATATATATATATATATATATATATATATATATATATATATATATATATATATATATATATTCTAAAAACATTCACAAGATACTACATTTAAATTTCTTTAATACTGAATGAATATATTTGCTTACTTTTTCTTAACTTTTAAAGAGAAAAAAACTAGCAAACAATAAAAAATAAACGTTATGTTTGTTGCAAAAATCCTTGACGGTCGCCCTCGAGATTTCAGAAACACTTGAAGTTGAACGACAACCAAAAATATCTCCCCCTCCCTATTTTTTTTTTTTTTTTTTTTTCAAATTTTAGAATGGAAGCTCCCCATCCCTTGTTTAGAATGAAGGCTAAAAGGAGAGAGGTAAATAGGCTTCTAAGTTCAACGATTTTATAATTGAATTTATAGTTTTAATTAAGCAATTTAAATTACTTTCATTTGGCTATTAAATGATTTAATACTGTACGAAATTTAGAAGAACAATTTTTAGCCGCAAGTATAAAGATAATCAAGCACTCAGTGAAATACAATAACGCACACACACATACACACACACACACACACACACACACACACACACACACACACACACAACATATATATATAATAATATTATAATATATATATACATATATATATATATATATATATTATATATATATATATATATATATATATATATATATATATATATATATATATATATATATATATATATATATATATATATATATATATATATATATATATATATATATATATATATATATATATATATATATATATATATATATATATATATATATATATATATATATATATATATATATATATATATATATATATATATATATATATATATATATATATATATATATATATATATATATGTGTGTGTGTGTGTTAGAATCTATACAAAATATTTTGCAACTACCCTATTACAATAATTTTGAAATATAAAACTGAATAATGATAATAATAAAATCAGAGAATAAAGCAAAAGTTTAACAACTTGGAACGAGTAAGCTTTAACTTTACTATAAAGTATTTTATAGGTCAACGAAAGTAACCATCCTGTTCTGTGAAAAGTTTGATATTATTTTACAACTTGGGTTGAGATGGGCTAAAACATTTATTATAATACGTAAAAAATTCAATCAAAAGATTAAACAGATATCTTATAAAGGACACTATACATCGTTATAAAGATTGCTATGAGGCGAGGGTTGATGGTTATGTACTGCATTCGAAATATACTCAAATTGTAATCTATTTTTTTTTCCTTTAATTTCAGTTGCTCTTTCAAAAGTAGAATTTCAAATGCTCGAAAAGTATGGTAGGGTGGTGGTAATGGTGGTGGATGAGGGAGGGGAGGTTGGTCTCTTTGTAATAGTTTAGATTTTTTTTCAGTGTACCACCACCCACGGGCAGAGCCCTTTTCAAGGAGGGGGCATAGATAAAATAAAAGAATTGAGAGCTAAAAATGCAGTTTTTATTAAATACTCATTTAAAGTTAATAATATATATATATATATATAATATATATATATATATATATATATATATATATATATATATATATATATATATATATATATATATATATATATATATATATATATATATATATATATATATATATATCTTATGAGTAACATTCATATGCAAGCAAATCTTTAGGAGTATATATAGATTTCAATTTCATCGGAATCAGTGAATATGGCATAAAATACCATAAATCAGAAAATCCGTAAATAAAGTGGTGATGATGTGAAAAAATATGACAATAATTTATTTTAAATATTTGGTGTTTATATTTAATACCAATGTCTCCTTCTGGTATAAACTTCTTTCATATGAGAGATTCACACATAAACTATAATCACAAGTTAATTTAGGAAAG
>SEYY01001496.1:7500-12500 GCA_009176605.1 Armadillidium nasatum | reverse complement strand
ATCATACTTGGATTTTCCAGACCTAACCTTTGGCTAGAGTGTTTCGAGATATCTTATGTAATAATTAATTGTGGAATGTATTGAGCTTTTCCATACGTAAGAGTCAATGTATTTGGCATTAAATTTTAACGAAGATTTTTTTTTCTTTCATTTTTGAAATGAAGATATTCATAAAATTACGGAAAACCCAGATAATATTCCCGAATTAAGATGCAGTAAATGTGCTTAATTTAAGCTCAAATTTTCTTATAAATGGTGGTCATATGAAATAGATAATAAGATAACTGCTTGCATTTTAAATAGAATATATTATATATATATATTATATATATATATATATATAATATATATAATATATATATATAATATATATATATATATATATATATATATATATATATATATATATATATATATATAATATATATATATTATATATATATATATATAATTATATATATATATAATATGATATATATATATATATATATATATATATATATATATATATATTAAAATGTTTAAGCATTATATTACTATATATATGATCTTTATTAAAAAATAATATATATATTATAAATATACTATATTATATAATATTAATTATATTATAATATAGTATATTATATATATAAATATATATATATATAATAATATATTATATTATATATTATATATAATATTATATATTATAACCTTCTGGTGTTGTGCATTAATATTAAAATATAAGCCATAGTAGATAATTCTTATACTCTTAATAAATTATATATATCTAACCATAGAATTAGAAGTGAGAGAAAATAGTCTTAAAGGATAAACCTAGTCAATAATTATTAAAATATTATATTACTTATATCTCCATATACTAGACCTTATATATATAAGGTTTACTACGATCGTTATATATATTATATAAATATTATATTAAATTAATTATTTATTGTACTAATGAGTTGAGTAATTATGTAAGTATATATAGGAATGTTATTATGATATCAATATTGAATGTAAAATTATGATAGAGCTATTGTTCCAGACATTATAGATTAACCTAGTATAATATATATATATAATATATAGTACCATGTATGGAATTGTAAAGTCTAGCGGTGTATAGTATTAGGTAGTTAAGAACAAGAGATAGTTGGGATTAGTGTAGTATATATTATATATTATACTATAATAAGTAAGTTATTATAAGAAACTTGTATGTAGAATAGAACGTGATAAAAGTCTGACTTCAGTAAACCATTTCTCAATGGAATAGGTATAGTTAATGTCGAACCAGAGATTATTATCAGAAGAGGCAGGTGTATATTATCCATTATGTATATATAGCGATTATATTATATAGTTATTAAGCGATAGTGGATCGCTAAATAACAATTCGTAATCATGGTCATGAAAGAGACTGTATACGAGTGTATATGTAGTATTATGTTGAATTTGTTTAAGACTATAAGAGAGAAGAAAACTGGCTTCAATCTATGCATAAGGCCCTCTCGAATCCACAAAGTGTTACTCATATATTGCATCGATATGTACCAATGCGCGGTCTTTCAGAGTGAGACAGCTCTTCATTTAAATGACTATTGTTAGTGGAATTCAACTACTCCTCCCAGATTTGATATTATAATATTATATGATATATTAACTCCATCCAGTGAGTATAACGTATAAATGATTATTAACACCAGAGCAAGTCAACTGGATAGTGATAACTGAACGAATAATAAATGAAGGCGCCCTCAGAACACTTACTTTAAACTACTTAGTAAATGCTATGCTTTAGAGACGGTAATATAGTAGATCTATATTTCCAAGAAGATTACTAATAGAAATAAAAAGATATAATAATCAATCCTCAAGCATAACATAATTAGTGTGAGAGCCCCCATAGTAGTAATATAAATATAATGGCAAACGTTTTCTAACAAACGTCCCTTTTCAAACCAAAGTTAAAAGAGTTTAAGAGTTAAAAGGGAAATTAAAAAAATTAAATTGGAGACCAGCCCCAAAGAGAACTTGTCTTTCGCTTAATTTTTTTAATTTTGCTTTTTAATTAATAACTCTTAACTCTTTTAACTTTGGCTTGAAAAGGAGTTTGTCCGAAAACGTTTGCCATTATATTTATTTTACTAACTGGGCTATTTTATATATATATATATTATATAATAATTATAATAAATATAATATATTTAGTAGTTAATTTAATATGTTTTATTATGTGTGAGAATTTGTATGTATATATAAGTAGTATAATGATATTAGGAATTGAATTTTGGTGCATATAAAAAATATATATCAGATACTCCATTAGTTATATATCTATCATTTAGTCACCCAATATGAAAATGGCTATGAGATATATTCATTATTATAATAGAAAAAGTGCAAGCTGTTCCATTAGAGGCTTCCTAGTAAAAAAGCTTATGGTATATATACGAACAAGGCATCTCCCTTCTAAGCTGTAAAAAACCTTTCAACATATTTTTACACTCTATTTGCTAGTTTTATGTGAATGTAATTATTATGGGTACGTATCATTTATAATACTGAATAATATTTATTAATTATTAATTAGTAATTATGTGTAAGATAGGTAATTGTATATTATTCTCATTATTAACATATTAATTTAGATTATTTTGAGTTATTATTATTGAATTAGGAGATAATGATATAGTAAATTTACAGAGAGACTAATTAACAAAAATATTGAGAGTTTCTAGTAAGAGGGCATAAGTAACCATTACTAAAAGATGCACAGACGACAATAAGTTAGTAACCTTGTAGAATCTATACCTCTGGGAATAAAAGAATTATGAGATCTCCTGGATTTCGATTATATTATTATTGTTTTTAATTATTATTTATTATATTATTATATAATAAAATAAAACTATAAAAAAAAAAAAAAAAAAAAAAAAAAAAAAAAAAAAAAAAAAAAATATATTATTATATTATTATTATTTTATTTCAAAGTTTAATTTCAAAAACGTTATCAGAAGTATTTACAAAAGTAGAGCTAAGCCGATACTCCATTAATCTAACAGTGGACTAATATTGCGTCATATAAGAAAAGACAATATGTAAAGAAAAGATGAATAAAATTCTAGATTTGAACGGTATGTGTTATAAATTACAGTGTTATTAGAATGTGTAAACAATTTTCAAGGAATTTTTGGACATTCGCTTAGAAAAAACAGAAGAGTGTATTACAAAGGTCTTTGGTAATTCTATAAAAATGTAAGAGTAATGTGAACACATAACACAAAATATTAGATAAAGCAATTATAAAATCAAACTAAATCTCTCGAATATATGATCATAAAAGATGAAAATACACGAGAAGGGCAGCTCTACTTTTCAGAAAAAAGCTGATTCAGTCTCCCGACACATATGCGCGAACAAAACTCTCAACCCCGGAGGTTTCTTGCAATTCGGGGTCCATAGGCATTCCTACATAAGATTTCAAACCACCGTAAGTATTAAAAAAATAAAAAGGTGTTATATATATCAAGTAATTAGTACTTTTACAAACTCAGTTAATGCCCGGTAGCAGTTTCTTACGCTAAGACTTTCTACATACTGAGTCCGCGCATTTAATATAAAGATAAGATTAGATATAAGCAATATTGATATAGATGTTTCCATAAATCTTCCTAGTTATATAAGTAATTTTATAATAGATATTCAAAATACATTTATTAGAATGATAATTATATAATATTGAGAATCGAGGGTTTAAAAGAAATGGACGGTTAAGTTATAGATGAGGATATTGGATATAATCTCACTTCTTTTAGTGACTTCAACCAGGTGAATATAGCCTGAGCTATAACTATACTATATAGTTAACTATATATATATATGCCGAGGTGTGTGTCTATTTTCGATTGTACAGAGTCTCAAGTCACGGATAAGGAAGGAAAAGGCTGATGCTTTAGCTATCGATTTATATAGATCTAAAGACGAAATAGTTTACACTGTACAGATTTGGTGTTTTATTTGGTGAACTCTCCTAGATATTTCTTATTTCCTCTTATCAAGTTGTA
Organism: Armadillidium nasatum; assembly: GCA_009176605.1. Classification (NCBI taxonomy): domain Eukaryota; kingdom Metazoa; phylum Arthropoda; class Malacostraca; order Isopoda; family Armadillidiidae; genus Armadillidium; species Armadillidium nasatum. The sequence goes on along the minus strand of SEYY01001496.1, from coordinate 8,442 downwards.
GTGGTCTAAGTGTGATATATTTAGCATCATAGGTTTTGTATGAATAACCACAAGTGGATTGTATTGCTTCTTTTTAAACATGATTAATTTTTACCAAATACTAAGAGAGACTGTTTGCCTTCTTGTATTCTATGAGTTGTTCTTTCCACTGACTACTCTATGGAATTGACAGAGCTAGACTATAATCACGTTCTTCTAGACCGAAAAATTTATCATATATAATTTATTAGTGTATTTTTTCTAATTTTAAATCGTTTCAGATTTAATGTTCTCTTTGGTGCGATCAAATGAGAGATAGATCGTATAAGAGGTGTGGTGTTGTTTAATCGTCTGTGTGTAGGCTTAAACGCATATGTTCACTCGGGAATCGTTTTCTAAAGGTTTGAAGTTAGAGGCAAAAATTTGTAACGTGAAGTATAGTATTCAGTCATCTCATGAAGAAGGCAAAACGAGCAGTTTTGATTCTAAACAATAGAAGCTAATACTTAAATAGGAAAGGTATAAGAGGTAAAAGCTCAAAGTTGTATAGGGTGACAATTTTTTTCAATACTTATGCCAGGCATAATAAGTGAGGTTGTGTATAAGTCAATTAATATTTAACAGCCAGATAGGTATTGTTTGCATTTTAAACAGCAGAAAGAGTGTTTAGTTTTTACAGAGAATAGATTTTTGCACTCAGATTTTCGGGAATTATATATATATATAAATATTATTATAAGTTGCATAGGAGTTTCTCTAATGTTTATTGTATAATAATGAAATGAATCATTACTCCGCGGTTTACTATTCCTCCACTGGAGAAGTTCATGCGTGTACGGAAGCAGACCTCATCTTGACCCCAGAATTTAACCGCTTTGTTCAATCTTACATGTACTCTACTAGTAAAGTCTAGAACACACTTCCTTTATTTGTTTTTACAATTTTTTATGAATTGGGCAATCT
>SEYY01001495.1:0-29809 GCA_009176605.1 Armadillidium nasatum | reverse complement strand
GCTAGCTCAAACTAAAGTCTGGCCTATATATATATATATGTATAATATATATATATATATATATATATAATATATATATATATATATATATATATATATATAATATATATATATATATATATATATATATATATATATAAAAAAAAAAAAGCACAAAAATTGTTATTAAGCTTCATTAATATTTGAATTTTTATATTTCCCCAAAATGATTTTAATTTTACCCTAAATTTTCTAATTTTCTTTCTCACGGTGAAATTTGTTCCCTGAAACAGACTTGACCTAATATATTATATATATATATATATATATATATATATATATATATATATATATATATATATATATATATATATATATATATATATATATATATATATATATATATATATATATATATATATATATATATATAATATAATATAATATATATATATATATATATATATATATATATATATATATATATATATATATATATATATATATATATATATATATATATATATATATATATATATATATATATATATATATATATATATATATATATATATATTATATATATATATATATATATATATATATATATATAAATATATATATATATATATACACCCCGCCCAGGGGTACGTCTTCCAAATATAGCCCCTCATCCTCCCCTTCCCCATCACCACTTGGGAGCTGGTGGCCTCTGATGATGGCTCTGGTGTCTTCAAGACACAGCTGCTGGCTTGTCCTGTTGCACGGTCTACTTTTTTCATTAATATCTGCAACATTCGCTGTCTACTCTCCAATTTCTACTTTGTTGAACATCACCTCTCTTCTTCTAGACCTCACCTCTTATTCTTGACCGAAACTCAGATGTTTGTGCGTTCTGATAGCAAACTCTATTCTGTTTCCTCCAACTGTCTTTATCGTCAATTTTCAGCCAAAGGCGGTTGTTGTGCATACGTGCCGTGCGCAACGATGTCGCTTGTTCTTGTGTCTCTAATTTGGAATCCTCCGAATTTTCCACCTTACGGCTTAGACTTTCTTGCTATTCTACGATTAAATTCATTTGTTCTATTATTTATCTCCTAATTCTACTGACTATTCTAAATTCTTCGACTATTTAAACTCCAAAATAGAGCACATTCTTTCTTCTTCTCCTGTCTCTGAAATCATCATATTAGGTGATTTCAATGTTCACTACAGTCAATGGCTTTCTTTCTTCCAATGTCTGTTGGAACACTTAATGGAAGATAGAAATAAGGACGACATATCAAAATGTAGTCGAGTGCTGACACCGCTGATAGGCTCCTAAAGCCTTACTGGGAGCAGAGATAGATTTTGTATATATATATATATATATATATATATATATATATATATATATATATATATATATATATATATATATATATATATATATATATATATATATATATATATATATATATATATATATATATATATATATATATATATATAATATATATATATATATATATATATATATATATATATATATATATATATATATATATATATATATATATATAATATATATATATATATATATATATATATATATATATATATATATATATATATATATATATATATATATATATATATATATATATATATATATATATATATATATATATATATATATATATATATATATATATATAATATTTATATATATATATATAATATTTACAGTTTACCATCACTTAAGGGTAGAGCCCATTTCAAGGAGGGGCATATGCCAAAGGAAGAAAACCCACTAAGACTCTAACCTAACGCACATCACTCAGGTGGGAGCAGACTGAAGCCTTGAAAAGAGTGAAATTAAATACAGGAGGAAAATAAATGATATTAGAGAGTTCTACAGAACAGAGGTGGCTGGAAAGAAGGCACCACAACGGGCAAGCCTAGGGTTTTCAGAATTCAAAACAAAATTCTTGAAAAAGCAGGTCACACCTTGAGCAACGGGGACGACGCAATGGTGGAGGAATGCGAGAGACCAAATCCCTCGAACACCTGCCATTGTAGTACCTAAAGAAAAGAGATAGTGTGCCAACGTCACGTCGCATGGAAAGAGAGTCTAAAAAGTTTGAAAATTGGGAACAGTTTATTAATCTTTTAGCTTTAGACTCAACCCTATCCAGAAGAGAAGAGAAGCCGGAGCCCCCCCCCCAAAATATTAGAATAGTACTCCATACAAGGGAAAGTAAGACCCTTATATAATTGGAATAAGTGCTCAGAAGAAAAAAATTCTCGCAACCTGAACAGAACTCCCAGCTTCTTAGAGGCCGCCTTAGCAACCATTGTGATATGAGGATTTCAAGACAGTTTATTATTTATGCTTAGACGAAGAATGTTAATAGTATTTACAGGTGAGACGGGAAAGCTATTGAAGAGGATAGGAAGGTTGGAAGTGCTTTTGAGAGGGAGATGTGAAGAAGTTGAATTTTTAAAGAGTTGGATTTCACAAAGATGTTATAACCCTCCAAGAAATCCCATCCAGATCTGCAAGAATTGAATCGGAAAGTTGAAGATTCAAAGATTTAAAGATTTAATAAATTTAAAAGAAGAACGGTGGCCGTCTACAACAGCTGCTATAGAACGCCCGGAAAGGAAATTAGAGAGAAGATCACAGAGAGAAGGATAGATATCGAAAGAGGGGAGTTTGGAAATCAAAGCTTTGTTCCAGACCCTATCGAAGGCTTTTGATATGTTTAGAGCTTCAGCAAAGGATTCACCGAAATGCCGAAGAGCGGAGGACCAAGAGTCAGAAAGTAGGAAAAGAAGATCACCAGTAGAGCGTTTCTTACGAAAGCCATACTGGTGATCAGAGATAAAATTAGAAGAATTGAGATGTTTCCAAATCTTCCTATTAAAGATAGGATTGAAAACTTTAGAGAGAATGGAGGTTAAAGAAATGTGGCGCTAGTTGGAGGGTTTAGAGGGATCCCCCTTCTTCGGCACAGGCTGAATGAGAGCACGTTTCCAACAAGAAGGGAAGGTCGAAGTTGAAAGGCAAAGGCGATATAGTTTACCAAGGCAGAGTGCAAGCTCGGAAGCACTAGGTTTGATAACCACAGGAGGAATACCATCAGGACCATACTCCTTCTTAGTATTAGGCTCAGAGATAGCAGAAATAACGTCTTTAGAAGAAATTCTAATTTTAGGTATAAATGAGTTGGAGGGAGTTGAAGGAGGAGGAATAGCTCCGGAATCATCTAATGAAGAATTAGAGGCAAAAGTTTGAGTGCAAACTTCAGCTTTGGAAGAAGGTAAAAGAGCAGTTGTGCCGTCGGAAGATACTAAAAGCGGGAAAGAGGAAGAAGCAAATTTAGAGTTTACTTTTTTTGCAAAATGTCGGAAAGACCGTGAGGAAGAGGAACCAGAAAGATTATTGAATTTTTTACGGAGAAAAGAGTTTTTGGTATTACGAAGAATAGATTTAGCACGATTCCGGAATGAAATATAAGTTGCGTGAGTTTGTGAAGTTTGAAGACGACGGTAGTCCCTGAACTCAGCATCCCTGCGGCAGATAGCATGAAAACAAGTAGAATTAAACCAGGGTTGTTTGGTTTAGTAGAAGGGAAAGAAATGGAATATACGCCTTCATGCCGGAGAGAATCACATTGGTTATGCTTTCAGCACACTCCAATGAACCCCTCCCACGGAAGCAATATTCATTCCACGGGAAATCAAGTCCGGCCAGCTTGCGGCACCGAAATGCCACAAACGTTTCCTTTGTAACAGAAAGGGGTCTTTCTTGCGGAAGACTTGAAGAGATAGAAGAGGATACAAAGATACGAAAAGGATAGGAGGAACCCAGAGCAGGAAAGAGCTTAACAGTATAAGGAGAAGGATTAGAAGTTAGAAAAATTTCTAGAATGTTGGGTTCATCTACAAGACGATTAGGGATACGAATAGGGAGCTGCACCAACTGCTCAAGGTCATTTTGGATAGCGAAATTGAAGGCACGTTCACCAGCTGAATCATGAGAACTAGAAGAAAGCCATTGGCGGTGGTGAACATTGAAATCACCTAATATGATGATTTCCGAGAAAAGAGAAGAAGAGAGAATATGCTCTATTTTGGAGTTTAGATAGTCAATGAATTTAGGATAGTCAGTAGAGTTAGGAGATTAATAAACAGAACAAATGAATTTAGTCGCAGAATGTTAAGAGAGCCTAAGCCACAAGGTAGAAAATTCGGAAGACTCCAAATTAGAGGGACGAGAACAAATAACATCGTTTCGCACCTATGCGAAACATCCGCCTTTGGCTGAAAATTGAGGATAGAGATATTAGGAAGAAACGGAATAGGGTTTGCTATCAGAACACTCAAACATCTGAATTTCTGTCAAGAATAAGAGATGAGGTCTAGAAGAAGAGAGGTGATGTTCAACAAAGTGGACATTGGAATGAAGTCCGCGAATGTTGCAGAAATTAATGAAAAAAATAGACCCTGCATCCGAAACAGCCGGCTGCAAATTCCTGGTGGCAACAACCCCATCACCAGAGGCCACCAACTTTTAAGGGAGTTGTAAATGAAATAGTGTTTATTGTGTTTAAAAATAGTGTTTATTGTGTGTACATGAGCGCAAAAAGGAGCGTACCATTGGGCACCAGGATGAGATGGAAAGTACCCTTAACATCTCGTATACCCAATGGGGGTAATCTCAGCGCCTCGGGAGCGATACTTCCCTCACCATATATATATATATATTAGTGATGGCATCCGCATGCGAGGATGCGGAGCATCCGCACAAAAATCAACATCCACATCCGCATCCGCATCCGCACTTTCGGAAATTCAACATCCGCATCCGCATCCGCATCCGCACTTTCAAAAATTCAACATCAGAATCCGCATCCGCACTTCTCCAAAATTCGACATCCGCATCCGCATCCGCAAAGTAGAAAATATGACATCCGATCCATCACTAATATATATATATATATATATATATATATATATATATATATATATATATATATATATATATATATATATATATATATATATATATATATATATATATATATATATATATATATGCGAATTGTAGATCAAGAGTGAGGGTGAAGAGAGAACTATCGGATTGGTTTAGCATAGGAGTGGGATTGAGACAGGGGTTTGTAATATCTCCATGTTATTTAATCTATTGATGAATGGTTTACTTAGAAAAATGGAGAGAGAAGGGAAGAGTATTACGTTGAGAAATATTGGAGGGTGAATGTGAAGTGAATGTTTTACTTTTTGCGGATGATGCGGCATGTGTTGGTGGCAGAATCTGGAGAAAAGATGAGAATACTTGTGAGAGAGTTTGAAGGGAAATGTGCAAACACGAGATTGAAATTCAATCCAGCGATGAATAAAGTTATGAGGATTGGAGGTGGGGATGAGGAAATGTGGAGGGAGGAATTGGTTTGTAGAAGTGTGAGAATGGAAACTTGAGGAGGTGAATGAATTCAAATATTTAGTAATGTTGGGTGGAAGGTAAGGGTGGGACGGAAATAAGGAATAAAGAACAGAGTGGTAGAAGGAATGAAAGTATTTTGGGGGGGCCTAAGAAAAGTATGGAAGAAAGGAAAAATTCCGAAAGAAATAAAGATAAGAATGTTTGAATGTATGTGTTCACCTTCTGTATTGTATGTGTGTGAAACATAGACGATAAGTGCTCGGTCGAGAAAAAGTTTCAATGTCTTTGAGATGAAAGATTTAAGCTCGATATATAAATTGAGAAGGATTGATAGGATTAGAAATGAAAGAATAAGGGAGATGTGTAAATGGAAGAAGGGTGTAATTGATAGAGAGGAGGAGGTTGTGCTAAAATGGTTTGGACATATGTGAAGAATGAAAGAGAACAGAATGGTTGGCAAGGTACGTAGATCCGATGTAGATAGGGGAAGGGTAGGGGGATTGGAAGGCCGAAGTGGAGATGGAAGGATGGAGTGAGAGTGATTTTGATGGAAGGAATTTGAGTTTAGACGAGGGTAGAAGATTTGTGGAGACAGAGATGGAAGGAGGTGGTGAAAGCGTTGAAATGGTAAGAATAGTTATGTTTGTAAGGGAATTGTGGCGGGCACCACCTCACGAAAGTGGGAAAGGTGATAGTGAAATATATATATATATATATATATATATATATATATATATATATATATATATATATATATATATATATATATATATATATATATATATATATATATATATATATATATATATATATATATATATATAATATAAAATCCGCATCCGCATCCGCATCAGCATCCAAACTTTTCGAAAATTCAAAATCCGCATCCGCATCCGCATCCGCACTTTCGAAAATTCAACATCCGCATCCGCACTTCTCCAAAATTCAACATCCGCATCCGCATCCGCATCCGCAAATTGGAAAATATGACATCCGATCCATCACTAATATATATATAAAATATTGTAAATTTGAGTATGGTATAGTATAGTATAGTATAGTATGTTAAGAGCCCAGTGACCAACTACAGAATAAAAATAAATATATTGAATTTCGAATTTATGTGATTTAAATTAAATAGACTAACATTTAATAAATTTGTTATAAATGAAAAGATATATGCAAACGAGTACAAAACATGGCAAGCGTGACAAACAAGCTATTTTTAAGGCCTGGTTATTTTAGCTAATATACAATAGTGATTTCTAAAATAATGATTTCTTACTTAGTTATAGGAAATATTCTACAATTTTTATATATGAATAACTCTCAGATTTGCTGGATTTTATAGAACACAATCGTTCTAAAGTCTGAAGAGATTTTTCTTTCTCTTCAGTAAGGCTGGAATGTTTGATCTTCTATTCCCTTAAAAGCATAAGATGAAACGAAACTTTCATCAAAGAGTCAAAACCTTTTTAATACTTTCTCCTTGTTAGCCAAACTGCTATTTAAGAACAATAAAGTCAATTTAAAGCAATGACCGTTGATCCAAAGTAATCATCTCTATAGTCTTAACCTAGAGAGTATAGAGAATTTAGCTGTTCTCTATTCAATAAGAGTGTTTATCTTCTCTCTCATTTCCCTCCCTAAACACCTAGCTGCTTTTGTTAAAAATTCGGGTTGTATATCACTCCTTTTAATCTTCTTTATTTTTTGTAGTTGAATTCACCTTTAACTGATGTATGTTCCTGGATTTTAATAAATAAATCAATATAATCTCATATGAAATATAGAAAATATTCTATACATTTCTTGTAACGGAGAGAAACAAATTTAAATATTCTCAACTTTTAAAATATTGTAAAATACAAATTAAAAGCTTAATTGTCTTCAAAACATATCTATCATATTAGTATTCTTACCTTTTATTTATATAAAAAATATAAACAAATAGAACTTAACAAATAAATAGTTATTAGTATTTAAATGTAAAAAAATATACAGAAAGATATTCTTAAGACAAACAAACCTTTGCTATATTAAATTAAATACAAAGTTATAATAACTTTCCTCTTTATATAAAAAAAATCACAATATTAAATTAATATTATAATATACATTTTTGTATTTAAACCATCATAATTTATTTAATATAAATAATAAAAAGAATGTATGTCGACATAAAATATCCATTCCAAGAGCTAATGATAAAAATAATAATAATAAATTGCGAAGTGTTTGAAACATCGTCTGCCTGCTAATAATTATATAAATGTAATATAAAGCTAATTTATATATTTATAAAATAAAGTAGATATAAAAATATATAAATATGATATTCTATTATTATATTGATAAATAAATATAAATCTAAATAAACTAATAATAAATTAAATATAAAATGCTTTGAGAAGAGTTATGTGATAAACGTAAAAATGTCTTATTTTTGGTAAACTATCATAAAATATATTAAACATAAATAAATAAATAAATAAATCATAATTTAAATAACCAATAAAATATTATAATATAAGATATAAATAAATTTACATAAAATATGTAAATAAAATAAAATATAAAATATATTCAAAATAATAAACCAATAATTTATTTATTTCTAGGATTAATGGGTAACTATTTTATCTAAAATTACATAGCTTAAAAATTTAGTTTTGGGCATGTGTTCAATTTAATTACATACCCTATAATATATATATATATATATATATATATATATATATATATATATATATATATATATATATATATATATATATATATATATATATATATATATATATTATTCTGAATCTAAAGAAGCAAGAAGACCTGAGCTTTCAATTGAAAAACTTTATGGTAATTGTGAACCCAAAGTTATAGATCTTCTTATGAAGAATGTCTTCAAAGAGGAGGAGTTCCTTTCATTCCACAATCACAGGTAAAAGAAAAATCTGCCTTATCTATAATATATATATATATATATATATATATATATATATATATATATATATATATATATATATATATATATATATATATATATATATATATATATATATATATATATATATATATATATATATATATATATATATATATATATATATATATATATATATATATATATATATATATATATATATATATATATATATATATATATATATATATATATATATATATATATATATATATATATATATATATATATATATATATATATATATATATATATATATATATATATATATATATATATATATATATATATATATATATATATATATATATATATATATATATATATATATATATATATATATATATATATATATATATATATATATATATATATATATATATATATATATATATATATATATATATATATATATATATATATATATATATATATATATATATATATATATATATATATATATATTCACTTATTTAGATTTACATTTACATATATAAACGAGGGTGGGCTGAAAAATTAAGATTATTTATGCGTGCTAGGCGATGGAAACCAGTATTAACATTTTCAGACTTGTGGTCGAAGGACTGAAGCTTTTAGAATAGATTTAACACGCGAATGGTATATTTCGTATCATTGTTGTTCAGTGATAGAAAATTGGATGTTAATAGTTATATGTTGTTGAAGAAACGTTTAGTTATTGAATTTTTGCATGCAAAGAGTGTAATGAATTAAATCGAAACATTGTAATTTGAGACGAAACGTGGGTCCACGACTATATTCTAGAAGGGAAATGAGCCTCCATGGAATTCATAAGCATAAGCACACCTGGCATACTAAAGTTTAAGACTCAACCTTCATCTTGCAAACTGACGATGAGAGCATTTTGGAATGTGGAAGGCTAGGTCAATTTGGGATATTGTAGAAGGGCACGACTGTAAACTCTAATCGTTATTGTGAAACTCTGCTGAAAATGAAGAGCCGCATACGTCGAATAATAAATTTTCCTTCTGTATCATGGCAAAACTCGACCGATTGCAATGCTCAGACGCTTCAAAAGCTTTAATGCTTGAACTTCGAGTTTTTGCGAAAGAATTAGCGTCTTCATTATGAATAAAACCCTTGGAATTTTCTTGTGAAATTCTGGAGTCAGCTACAAGTTATGAAATACCAGTTTGGGGGACATTTTTTTCCATTGATTTTCCATTTATTTCCAGTGCTGAAGATTGAAAGAATCAAAGTAAGAAAAACATGTGAGGTAAAATATTATTTTTCGTCTTCAAATGAAGAACAGTTAAAAAATATCAAAAAGTTTATTTGTAATTTTCTTTACTCCGCATATATTTTATAAGATATTATTAATAAACTGCATTATCTCGTGTAGCAACTATATTTTGAGTGGCTTCAAATTTTCAATATAATTTTTAAGCATTTTGAAATAAATTTTGAATCCAAAACACTTTTTCTTGTAAACTATATTTTCAATCGATTACTCATTTCTATAAATCTTTTTATTTTGAATTGATTACACATTCTCGTTGATTATATTTTGAATTCGGTGTATATTTGGTGTATTTATTTTACTTTAAATATTACCGGTATTTTGTAATTTTCCTTGGATATATATATATATATATATATATATATATATATATATATATATATATATATATATATATATATATATATATATATATATATATATATATATATATATATATATATATATATATATATATATATATATATATATATATATATATATATATATATATATATATATATATATATATATATATATATATATATATATATATATATATATATATATATATATATTTATTTATTTATTTTATTTATTTTATTTTACCATTCACCTTTCCCACTCTCGTGGGGTGGTGCCCGTCACAGTTCGCTCACCCACACCCACATCCACACTCTATCTCCCATCTCCCTCACCACTGCCCTCCATCTCACTCTGTCCTCCGCGACTCTCCTACCTTCGTCCACATTCAAACCTTTCCCCCCCAGTATCTCCCTCACCCCATCCATCCACCTCCACCTCGGCCTTCCCCTCCCCCTTCCTCCCTCTATCTCGGATCTCATCACTCTGCTCACCATCCTATTCTCATCCATTCTACACATATACCCAAACCATCTTAATACACCCTCTTCCGCTCTACGCACAATTCCCCTCTTCCATTCACACATCTCTCTTATTCTTTCGTTTCTGACTCTATCTACCCTCCTTAACCCACATATAGCCCTCAATCCTTTCATCTCAAAAACTTCTAATCCTTTCCTACTCTGAGCATTCATCACCCATGTCTCACACCCATACATTGCAGATGGTAGACACATACTCTCAAACATTCGTACCTTTATTTCCTTTGATATTCTTCCCTTCTTCCAAACTTCTCTCAGACCCCCATCACTTTCATTCCCTCCGTCACTCTATTCTTTATTTCCCCATCCATCCCTCCTTTCCCTCCACTAACATTCCCAGATATTTAAACTCTTTTACCTCCTCCAATTTCTCTCCCCCCACCTCGACACCCTCCCATTCCTCCCCTCTTGCTGCCTCATCCCTGCCCCCAATTCTCATCACTTTACTCTTTGTCGAGTTTACTCTTAATCCCTTCGATGCACATTCCCTAACAAACTCCTTCACCAACATTTTCAGCTTCTCTCCAGATTCAGCAACTAACACCGCATCATCCGCAAACAACAAGACACTTACCTCCCATTTTCCCTCTCCACTTCTCAACCTAATACCCCTCCCTTCCCTTTCCATACCCCTAACAACACCATTCATTAACACATTAAACAACCACGGAGACATAACACACCCCTGCCTCAGTCCAACTCCCATTTTAAACCATTCAGTCAGTTCCCTCTTCACCCTCACCCTCGCTCTACAGTTCTCATAAAATGATTTAATTGCATTCAATAATCTACCTCTCACTCCTCCCTCCCTTAGGACCTCAAACAGTTTCCTCCTACAGACTCTATCATACGCCTTTTCCAAATCCATAAAGCATACATACCCTACTTTATCTTTCTCTTGCAATTTTTCACCAATCATTCACAGTGTAAACACCTGATCCACACATCCCCTACCTTCTCTAAAACCTCCCTGCTCCTCCCCCACTCTCTCCCTTGTCAGTTCTTTCACTCTCGATACCAAAACTCTCCCATAAATTTTCCCTACTACACTCAACAAGCTTATCCCCTATAATTCTTACACACCATCTTATCCCCCTTCCCTTTATATATCGGCACTATGCAAGCATCTTGCCACTCCTGAGGCACTTTTCCCTCTCCCCAACACACATTAAACATCCTCACCAACCAGTCAACTATCACTCCTACTCCCACTTTTATCATCTCCCCATATATACCATCCATTCCTGCTGACTTTCCCCTTTTCATCTTTTCCACAGCTACTTTTACTTCCTCTCTACTAATACTCCCTCCTTCTTCTACCAGCATCTCCTCATTATTCTCCACTACTTCCTCGCCTCCCACCCCCGTCAACAAATCACTAAAGTGTCTCTTCCATCTCTCCCCCACCTCCCTCTCTCCTTGCACCACATCACCATCCTCCCCCTTCACCCCCTCTCCCATCTCCTCTCTCCCTCTCCTCGCTCTATTTACCTCCTTCCAAAACATCTTACTCCTGTCCTGAAAATTCTCTGCCAACTTTCTACACCACTCCTCTCCCACTCTCCTTTTCGCTCTCTTTACCTCCCTCTTCACCTCCCTGCACCTCTCCTTATACTCTTCCCACTCCCTACCCTCCTTCGTACTCAAATACCTGCAGAAGGCCTCCTTTTTCCTCTTAACCATATTTCCCAACTCTTTACTCCACCACTCACTCCCCTTTCTTCTACCATTACCTATTTTTTTACCCCACACACTCTTCTTGCAACCTCCACTAACGCCCCCTTCAGTTTACACCACTCCTCCTCCACCCCTTCCACCTCACTCCCCCTAACCTCCTCCCATTTCTCCCTTATCCCTCTTGTGTAGTCACCTCTCTTTTCCTCATCTTCTAACCTCTCCACCCGTACTATCTCCACCACCCTCCGTCTCTCCCTCCCACTTTCTCCCAACCTCCTTTAACTTTTATTTTCGCCACCACCAAATAATGGTCCGAAATACCCATCGCAGCTCCCCTCAGCACGTTTACATCCAACAACCTACTTCTCCCTTCCCAATCCACACACACATAATCCAACAGTCCCCTTTCCCTATTCACACCACTCACCCAGGTATATTTATGATTATCTTTCTTTTTAAACCACGTGTTTCCAATCATAAGACCCCTTGCCGCACACATTCCAATCATTTCAGTCCCATTTTCATTTACTCCTTCCACTCCAAATGGTCCTATTACCCTGTTCACCTTCTTACACCCACCCTTGCATTCAGGTCCCCCAAGAGACAAACATGATCCCTACTGTCAAAACTTCCCACACACTCACTCAGACTCTCCCAAAATCTTTCTCTCTCCCTTTCATTTGCTCCTACTACTGGTGCATAAGCACAAATAAACACCCAATTCTCCCTTCTTAACCTTAATCTTACCCAAACTATTCTAGCCCCCATTCTACCCCTTCCTTTCACACACCTCCACCACTCATCCCTCATTACAATTGCTACACCCTCCCTTGCTCTCACCCTCTCATTCACTCCTGCGTACATCCCTTTATATTTCCCAAATTCCAAATCCCCCTCCCCTTTCAGTTTCGTCTCTGTTAACGCTAGAATATCCAGCCTCCTTTCCTCCATCACCACCCCAACTTCTTCCCTCTTCTCTTAATTGCTCACCCCCTTACATTTAGAGTCCCGACTTTCAATACCACTGAACCCCCTTCCTTCCAGACATCTCCAAATTTTTCCTCAATCACTCCCGACCTGTGACGTTCTACGGTGGAACCCCCCCACCTAAGGATACCACCAGTTCCTTGAGGCCACCACCCTAAGCTAACTAAACCACCCCAACCTCAGATTCCACACACTCCCCCAATCACTCGCGAATTCTCCCCTATTCCCAATAATTAAAAATCCTTAATAACATCAAAGGTATATTAATAAAACTATTTATTTACAAAAATAACACTAAATACAAAAAATGAAAAATGAAAAAGTCTAAAACTTATCTTAAGATTCCATTGGCTGAAAGTTGTCGGAGGCTTAAACTTTACCGCTCCAACACGCTGCTCGCCACATGAAATTTTTTTTATTTAAAACACGGCTAATTAATAAACCACTAAAAGTAGCAAAACGGATATTGAAACTTGAAATGAGTACTGGAATAATAAACACTAAAAATAACAAATAACAAAATTAATGTTTTCACAAAACAAAAAAATTTAAATAACACTTTAATACATATACCTTATATATATATATATATATATAATATATATATATATATATATATATATATATATATATATATATATATATATATAATATAATATATATAATATATATATATATATATATATATATATATATATATATATATATATATATATATATATATATATATATATATATATATATATATATATATATATATATATATATATATATATATATATATATATATATATATAATATATATATATATATATATATATATATATATATATATATATATATAATATATATATATATATATTATATATATATATATATATATAATATATATATATATATATATATATATATATAATATATATATATTATATATATATATATATATATTATATATATATATATATATATATATATATATATATATATATATATATATATATATATATATATATATATATATAATATATATATATATATCTACATCTACATCTACATCTACATCTACATCCTCTCCCAGGAAGGGTTGTTACCCTGTCAGTGGAACCAGCATCTTTCCCCAACTGCTCTTAAAAGTTCTCCCAGAGTCCTCTAAAAGATCATGTATTTCTGTCGTTGGTCTCAATGCCGGTCCATGAGTCTTATAGAAACTCTCAGGTAGGGTTTTCACCCTTTCAGTAGGACCAGCATCGTTTTCCAGCTAACTTCTAAACAATCTTTCCAAGAGCTGTCCAGAAGATTGTGCTTCTCTGAGCTATGGTTCCCAATGCTGGTTCTAGAGTTATTACAAGCCTTTGGCAGAGAATCACAAGGCCGGGTGGCTAGTCCTGTCGTCCTCGCTTTTAGTCTCCTCATATGATCCAATCCTGTCGTCGATTTTCATACTCATATTTTTAAATTTTAATTTCTTAATGTTAAGGTTTTACTTTTCATTGAAAGCCGAAAGTACAATATATTGGAAGATTTGTTGCTCCTCTAAATTTTGAGATATAATTTAATTTATTTATTTTTCTTAAATGTAAAATTATTTTCTAAAATTCTTATTTTTTAAAATAAATTTTAGCTACTACTTTTTAAAATTTTGTTCAGTAATCTCTTAACCCATAAACCTTCTCTCTTCTTTTCTCTCCTCAATCTTCTTTCTGATTCTTCCCACTTTTCTTTTCCCATCTGTTTTTAGGCACATCCACTCTCGACGACCGTGGAATATATAATATATATATATATATATATATATATATATATATATATATATATATATATATATATATATATATATATATATATATATATATATATATATATATATATATATATATATATATATATATATATATATATATATATATATATATATATATATATATATATATATATATATATATATATATATATATATATATTATATAATATATATATATATATATATATATATATATATATATATATATATATATATATATATATATATATATATATATATATATATATATATATATATATATATGGTCAGACTTCGGTTAGAGTCAGCATTATAACTAAAAAAGTACTTAACGTACGTAAAAAAAGATTACATTTTTGGAATCCTTGTCGAATTTCAGTTAGGAAAAGTGTAAAATATTTGCAAATAAATAAATAAATAAATAAATGATTTTGTACGACAACTGATGACGTAACAAACAACAACTGATGATGTAGCAAACTTGAATTTGGTGTTTTCACTATCATATGTCTACGGGGGGCTCTGCCCCCCGTATCCCCGACCCGTGAGTGATGATGATACTGTAGACTACTTTTCCTGTAGATGATTTTGGGTATTTTACATTTTTTCCAATTTCGAGAAAATTGAAAAAAACGTACCTTGCCAGGCGTACGATTCTCTCGACAGATAAAAATAAATAAACTTTACTTATGTAAACTTTATTATGAGAATTTTTTTTTATTTCCCAATTGTTGCTACCTGAAATTCGACAAGGATTCCAAAAATAGAATCCTTTTTTACGTACGTTACGTAGTTTTTTAGATATGTTGCTGGCTCTAGCAGAAGTCTGGCCTATATATATATATATATATATATATATATATATATATATATATATATATATATATATATATATATATATATATATATATATATATATATATATATATATATATATATATATATATATATATGCTTTTATTCAAGCACGGTAATTAAAGGAGATAATGTTACGGAAAGCTTTGTTCTTCTTTATTCTTTAATTGCTTATATCTAATTACATAATACCTTAAATGGAATGATCTTTTGTTTATGTTTGTTAATCAATACAAAGCACCAGTAACTCTCCGTTCCCTTTTACAATTCTTTTGTGATATCTATTTGTTTCTTATAATGCACTGTTAATATTATATGGTAATTAAATTGATGGTCTTAACGTTCGACTCACAACCTACAGGAAGGGTCCTGAAGGTGCTGTCTCTCACGCCGAACTATCACCTTCTCTCCCTTCAAGTCCCTCCTCGAGCGATAGAATTCAACTTAAAGAGAGAGCCCGTTTCTCATTGGCAGATTCAAATGGCATCATTATTTCAACTATGATATTTGTTATCTTATTTCAAGAACCTTATTAAATTAACTAGTGCCCAGCAACATTAAGGCTTATAACAAAAGTCAGTTTCTACAATGAGCCATTATTATGCAAAAGGAGAAAATAACGAAGTCATTACAGATCCTGTATTGGACAAAGGGGGAGGGAGGAGTTGTGTCAACTCCGTATATATATATATATATATATATATATATATATATATATATATATATATATATATATATATATATATATATATATATATATATATATATATAATATATATATATATATAGAAGTAGAGGGCCGAAAGTGAAGGGAGGCACTGTGCCAAGCGAGGGGAAAAGTAGGGGTTAGTGGAAAATTAGGAGAAACCATGGTAGTTCATGAGGTTTTGGGGGACGGAGCCCCTTGAGGGAAAAAAGGAGGCGGAATCACCCTTTTCATGGTCTTTCTTGAGGTATTTTTAATCTGATTAATCGGATTATCCCCTAATCAACAATGCAATTCCTTAATCCCCTCCCCTTTTTGATACTTAACACTTTAATCCCAACACCTTTCCCCTTTGCACATGCAGCCAGTCACGTACTTGCCAAGCCTTATTTGACCCTCATGTGCTAGGCTAGTGCCAGGGTCTAACTCATATGTTTTCCAATTCTAGCTTTTTTCAAGCACATTTTAGCACTTGGCACTCATGCTAGATAACTTTCTAGCACTTGTCACTCATGATAGACCACGTCCACTTGATATAAGGGGAGTATCAATGTCAGTTGGCACTAAGGGGAGTGCCAGTGTCAGTTGGCACTGAGGGAAGTGCCAGTGTCAGCTTGTACTTAGTGTTAAGGGGAATGCCAGTGCAAGCTTGTACTAAGGGTTAAGGGAGTTCCAGGGATAGCGATAGCTGTCCCTGAGGATAAGGCATCTTCAGGCAACATCCGGTAACATCCGGCAACATCCGGCTACATTCGTGAACCAATCAGGATGCAGGCACACTCGGTGATAACGTCATTTGCGCATGCGCACACGCACCTTATCCTGTGACGTCATGGCACGGGGCTCTCTTGAGACTATGACGTCATCCGATAGCCATTTTTTCTTCATCGCGTGGTTTTTATTTCCGTACATTTTCCATTAGATTTTCTTCAACGATCCCGATTGACTATCAGGTCCGTGGCCGTTGAATAATCACGGGGCGAGACCGCATGTCGCGCTATTTATCGGAATAACGCAACGCTGCGCGCGAACGCATGCATAAACATTCATGACGTCTTCATCACGTTTTTATTTTTACAAGGAATACTTACCACTTTCAAATACGAATTTAAAATATTATGACTTCATGTCCATTTTTTGTGACGTCATACCTTTTCTTTCTTATCATTCAAACTTAAGCAAACATATCTGTATTTATTTCCCTTTTTCTTTTTTCTTTTTCTTTTTTCTCTCTATTTTTCATTTATTTTTATTTATTTTTATTTTTGTTTTATTATTTTTATTCATTTTTATTTTTATTTTTATTTTTATTTGTATCTTTATTTTCATTTTTTTTATATTTACTTATTTTTATTTTTATTAAATTAATTAATGTGAACATTTTATGCCTTCACGTAGTAAAACTTTAAAAATGGAATTAATACCCACACGCACACACACAGATACATGCAAACATGAAATAAATAAAAATTCAAAGAAGGAATGTAATCACATGTCTTATTTCATTTATTACGTAATTAAAGACAATATAATCATTCAAATCAAAATTTTATTAAAATTTTATTAAAAGATACATTTTTTCAAAAACATTTTATAAAATAAATACAATATAATCCGCACAAGTTAGAGTTAGGCGGTTGTACAGGAAAACATGTCTTTACATGATGAATATTATTATATTTAAAAAGCAGTTACATAATGTTGGCTTAACATAAATTCCAAATTTAATGAATCCAAAAAATAAACATCATTATTTTTATTTTATAAACAGAAATCCAATGTTCATCGCTAACAATTCGAGGAGATGTATTGAAAGTAAGGCCCGAATCTTTATCTAATTTCTCTGTAAAGAGTTCATCACAGGCAAACACGCCTAAAAATCTTTTTTCATTTTTAAAAACATTTAAAATTTCTTCTTCGTTCATCTTTAATAATTCAAGATTATATTTCTTACAAGGTCAATCTCGATGAGTTGAGGATGTTTCAAATATACCAAGACTGAGATAGGAAAGGTCAATGCTTTGTCAAAAGTTAAACTTAATCTCAATGTTACTTTTCTTACAATATTGAGATAATAAGCATTACACGCTGAAAGATCTGGTGTAAGATCATAAGCATGCAAGTTACTATTTTTAACATGTGAATTCAAGGGGACCCTTTATAAAAAAAAAAAAAATTTGATTGCATCGACTCCAAAAACAATTTTTTTTAAAGAGTAATCCTTCCTTCATCTTTCATTCTTGTATGAGTACCGGCTATGGCCTTGTTTTTTTATATAGGGTGCTGAATCCCCCCCTGTATTTCGAATGACTTTTTTCATTAAATCCATCATAAAATGCACAATACTTATTTTTTTTTTTTTGCTAAAAATTTGGAAACATATATAGCTTTCAAAAGAACATTTGATGAAGCTGATACGGTGTGGCTTAGGCAGTTTGATATGAGCGTAAACTCGTTTGAAATCTTGAAAAAACAATTTTTTCAAAATTTTGCTATCAATTTCTCTTCTGTACTAAAGTATCCGCATTTGTTACCTGAATTCAACTACCTGAATATCTTCCTCCAACTGTCTCTAGTTCACCCAGAAAGTTTGAAAAACCGCTATGGCTTCGTTTATTTTTTGGGAAATTTTTTTCTGAAAAAAGTGCTATTCGGAGAAATTCGCCTAAACAAAAGACTCATAATGTTATTTATAAAGTACGTTCCTTGTTTGATTGGTAATATCTCAGTAACCATTTGGAGTTGAAAGAAACTAATTACATATTTGGAATCGGCATATTATTATCTATAAATATATACCAATTTTTTTTTTAAAAATTTAAAAAACAATTCTATTTTTGCAGTTGCCATATATCGCCAAATTCAAGGTCATTCGATAAGTGTCACTTCAAGTCTTTTTCTCAGGATCCGCTTACAATTAGGAAAAACTAATTACAGATTTGGAATCAGTAAAGATGTTACTAAATTCCTGAAAAAAAAGAAAAAAAATTTACCCCAAAAAATTGGTGGGGAAGTCCCCATTTCAGATTTTTTGAATGGTCATATCTCGGTAATTATTTGGAATTATGAAAAACTAATTGCAAATTTGGAACCAGGAGGAAATTTGTCATAAGAATATTTTTTAAAAAATTGAAAAATTGAAAAAATAAAAAAATTTCTTTTGAGAGTGATTTGCCGACA
Organism: Armadillidium nasatum; assembly: GCA_009176605.1. Taxonomy (NCBI): domain Eukaryota; kingdom Metazoa; phylum Arthropoda; class Malacostraca; order Isopoda; family Armadillidiidae; genus Armadillidium; species Armadillidium nasatum. Next base: position 10,053 of record SEYY01001495.1, on the reverse strand, counting down.
TTTTCAAGATAGTTGACAGGTGTCATTTGAAAAGACTTTTTCTCAGGAACAGTTTCGAATTATGAAAAACTACAAACAGATTTGAAATCAGCATAGATTTTACCATAGAATTGAGGAAAAAAAATAAAAATATTTTCCCCAAAAGTTGGGGTCTTTCCAAACTCCCCCTTTGAGATTTTTTGAGTGGTCATATCTCAGTAACCATTGGGAATTATGAAACACTAATTACATATTTGAAATCTGGAGAAAATTTTCTTTACGAATAAGGAAAAACAATCACAGAACTATGAAAAAAATAAATTTTTTGTCTGGACATAAGTAATTCGCAGTTTTTTAAGGTCATTCGACAGGTGTTACTTTAAAAGGCTTTTTCTCAGGAACCGCTTGGAATTTTAAAAAACTGATTATAGATTTGGATTCGGCATAGAGTCTACTTTAAAAGTGATGAAAAAACAAGTTTACTAATAAATTACCCCTTCCCCCTATAAAAAAGAGGAACATCCGTACTAAGGGTCCCCTCAAATCAATGCCTGTCCCGTTATCACCTCAAGTCACAGTATTCGAAGTTAAATCGCAAAAAGGTCGTGAACATAATGAATGCATTCCATTGTATAACATCTCATAACTTCGTCCGTATGGTTGACCGTTTACATATAAACAGATGGCTCTAATGTCCAAAATGTGTAAACCTAAATGGAGATTTTGTGTAAGATCCTCAGTACGCATCATGCTCTACAATTCCAATTATTATTTTCTGTGGAAGACTACCCTTGACAATATTCAAAATATTAATATTTGGTAATCCTTATGTGAAATTAAATAATTTTATTCTAAATTCTTCTTACAGGATATTTTGCGGTAGTCTCAAGAAGAGATTTCTTAATTGCTAAATGTTTCTGTGGAGCTAATTTTACATTTCTTACATATAAATAAGCATCTAATAATTGAAATGTAGGTTTTGGTGCCTCAGTTGTAGAGTTAGCAGCACTGAATACATTAAAGGCAAATGGTACAGATGCTCTTACCAACCGTATAGGTGTATCTTCAGAAGGTAGTATGTCTTTCTTTTGAGAATATATCCCCATTTATTCTTCCATAATATTCTTATGTATTATATCGGTATTTAGCACACCTACTCTGATGTTTTTCAATGTCTTTGAAACTGTAAAACCCACACGATTGTAAATGAGATTGTTTCGCATCGTCTGAGTAATTTAATAAGTGTTCAATATAACTCCTGTAAGGATAACTTGCAACTGATGCTCCTAAAGAAGTTTCATTTAAAAATATTTCAATCTGACTAAAGCACGTGTAAAAGAAATTTGTTTCAGTATACATAAGGTGATCATCGGGACTCGAGAGGTCTGAACCACCATCAGCGTTTACAAACTTTATTTTTAAATATAAAAATACTTTAGATGGGTCAAGGTATTGGTCTGAAGTTCAAAGCACGTTAAATTCTAAAGGGACATCAGTGTTCGTAATAGAGTGTACAGGGTTAATACTGATAAAGTTGGTTTCACATATACTGGTCTGTGTAGGGTTGACGGAGAAGAGATCTAACTCTGTTTTGCAACAGTCTGGACTTGAGAGGTGAGGGAAGTTCATTTTGCTTCTACGAGAACTAAACGAATAATGAATCACGACATTATTGTCATTGGTCTTATATTAATATTAATTCCTAGATGAGTACTAACCTAAAAGTCAAATACATCAATTTCTTTTTCTTTACTCTACGTTTTACAATCTTCTTCTTCTTCTTCGTTTTCTTCTTCCCTTTTATCACTTTCTTACCAACACCAGTCCCAGTCATCTTTCGACGTATTTTTTGTTTAACATTATCTAACATTTCATCAGCATATACGATGTTTTAAGGCTTCACGTGGGTTAACACCTCCTACAACATTGCGTAATGTGTTTACTTCTGTTTTTGCAGACTTTTTAGCGAGATATTTTCCACCGGATTTAAATATAGGCAATGCACCTCTCATCAATTTTATTTTGTATTTATAAATTTGTGTAAATGATTATACTGTCAGTAATTATGTAATAAATGAAATAAAATAAGATATATGTTTACATTCCCTCTTTGACTTTTTATATTTCATATTTGTACGTATACATGTGTGTGTGTGTGTAAATTAATTTCATTTTTTATGTTTTACTACGTGATGGTGTAAAAAGTTCATATTAATTTAATAAAAATAAAAATAAAGAAAAATATGAAAAAAATTAGAAATCAAAATAAAAATGAAAATAATAATTAATAAAAATAATAAACCTAAAAATAAAAATAAGGAAAAATAAAAAGAAAAAAGAAAAATAAAAATAAAAATAAATGAAAATAAAAATAAAAATAAAAATAAAAATAAATAAAAATAAAAAGGAAAAATACAGAAATGTTTGCTTAAGTTTTAATGCTAATAAAGGAAAGGTATGACGTCATAAGAATTTATAGTCAAGACGTCATAATATTTTAAATTCGGATTTGAAAGTGATAAAATTAAAATGTCACGTGATGATGACGTCATAAATGTTTATGCATGCGTTCGCACTCCGCGTTAAGCTATTCCGCCGAATAGCACGACGTGCGTTCGTACCCCACGATTATTCGGCGTCCACCGCACCCTCGCCTACGCCCCGCAAAAGAGTCCCCACCACACGGCTATGGACCTGAGGGTCAATCGGAATCGTCGAAGAAAATCTACGGGAAAAAAATCTAGGAAAATAAAAACCACGTTATGAAAAAAAATGGCGGTCGGATGACATCATAGTCTCAAGATAGTCTCGTGCCATGACGTTACAGTATAAGGTGCGTGTGCGCATGCGCATGCGCAGATAACGTCATCACCGAGAGTGTCTGCATCCTGATTTTTCCATGGATGTAGACGGATGCTTCCGGATGTCACAGGATGTTGACGGATGTAGCGCCGAATGATGCCTTACCCTCAGTAACAGCTATCGCACTGGCACTCCTTTTAACCTTTAGTACCAACTGACCCTGGTACTGGCACTCTCCTAAGTGCGAACTGGCACTAACACTCCTATTATGTCAATTGGGCATGGTCTAGCATGAGTTCCAAGTGTTAGAAAGTGGTCTAGCATGGGGCCAAATGCTAAAAGTGCTAGAAAAAGCTAGAAATGGCTCTTAGGAAAGATCATGAGATAGGCTCTGGCACTAGCACACGAGGGTCAAATAATGTTTGGCACGTGCATGGCAGCATGTACAAAGGGAAAATAGGTGAGGGTTAAATGGTTAAGTGTCAAAAAGTGGCTGAATTAAGAGATTAACATAATTAAGTAGGGGATTGTCAGATTAATCATCGGATTATCCGATTAAGCGGATTCAAAATACCTCACGAAAGACCATGAAAAGGGGGGCTCTCCTCCTAAAAACCTCATTAAAGAATATGGTTTCCCATCACATGGCACTCTTTCCCCTGATTTTCCCCTCACCCCCTCTCCCTTTTCCCTCACTTGGCACAGTGCCGCACTTCACTTTCGGCCCTCTAATATATATATATATATATATATATATATATATATATATATATATATATATATATATATATATATATATATATATATATATATATATATATATATATATATATATATATATATATATATATATATATATATATATATATATATATATAATATTATATATATATATATATATATATATATATATATATATATATATATATATATATATATATATATATATATATATATATATATATATATATATATATATATGGGAGTTGGTGACCTCCGGTCATGGGGTTGATGCCACCAAGACCTCTACGCCGACTTGCCCTGATGCACGATCTTCCTTTTTCATTAACTTCTGCAACATTCGTGGTCTCTTTACTAATTTTCACTTTGTCGAACACCACCTCTCTTCTTCTAGACCTCATTTCTTATTCTTAACCGAAACTCAGGTGTCTGAGTGCTCTGACAGCAAGCCTTACTCTGTTTCCTCCTAGTGTCTCTAACCTCAATTTTCAGCCAAAGGTAGATGTTGCGCTTATGTGCGCAACGATGTTGTCTTTTCTCGTGTTTCTAATTTGGAGTCTTCTGAATTCTCTACTCTATGGCTTAAACTTTCTTCCAACTCTACAACTAAATTTATATGCTCTGTCTACTTATCTCCTAATTCTACAGACTATCCAAAATTCTTCGACTATCTTAACTTCAAAATAGAACACATTCTTTCTTCTTCTCCTTTCTCCGAAATCATCATGTTAGGTGATTTCAATGTTCACCACCGCCAATGGCTTTCATCTAGTTCTCACGATCCAGCTGGTGAACTCGCCTTTCAATTTTCTATCCAGAACAACCTTGAGCAGTTGGTGCATCTCCCTACCTGTATCCCTGATCGCTTTTGTGATGAACCCAACATACTTGATCTTTCCCTAACTTCTTATCCTTCTCCTTACACTGTTAAACTCTTTCCTCCTCTGGGTTCATCCGATCACCTTCTTATATCTTTATCTTGTTCTGTCTCTGCAAGTCTTCCGCAAGAACGGCCCCAGCCTTTGGCGAGGAGACGTTTCTGGCATTTAGGTGCCACTAACTGGTCTGACTGGGGGTTGTACTTCTCTGATTTTCCTTGGAATGATTACTGTTTCCGTGGGAGGGTTCCCTCTGGGTGTGCAGAGCGCATAACCGAGGTGATTCTCTCTGGCATGGAGGCGTACATTCCATATTCTTTCCCTTTTACTAAACCTAACAAACCTTGGTTTAACTCTGCTTGTTCTCGTCCTATCCGCCACAGGGATGCTGCCTTCAGGAATTACCGTCGTCTTCAAACTCTTGAAACTCATGCAACTTATATTTCGTCCCGGAATCGTGCAAAATCTATTCTCCTTAATACTAAAAACTCCTTTCTCCGCTTAAAGTGCAACAATCTCTCTGGTTCTACTTCCTCACGCCCTTTCTGGCATTTTGCAAAAAAAATGTCAACTCTAACGTTGCTTCTTCCTCTTTCCCTCCTCTGTTTCTTCTGACGGTACAACTGCCGTTTTGCCTTCCTCTAAAGCTGAACTCTTCGCTCAACTTTTGCTTCCAACTCAACCTTAGACTATTCCGGAGCTGTTCCTTCTCGCTCAACCCCCTCCAACTCATTTATGCCTAAAATTATAATTTCTTCTAAAGACGTGACTTCTGCTATCTCTGAGCTTAACACTAAGAAGGCGTACGGTCCTGACGGTATCCCTCCTGTGGTTCTCAAAACTTGTGCTTCCGAACTTGCACCCTGCCTTGGTAAATTTTTTTGTCTATGTCTTTCTACTACAACCTTCCCTTCTTGCTGGAAACGTACGCTCATTCAGCCTGTGCCGAAGAAGGGGGACCCCTCTCAACCCTCTAACTATCGTCCCATTTCCTTAACCTCCGTTCTTTCTAAAGTTTTCGAATCTATCCATAACATGAAGATTTGGAAACATCTCAATTCTTCTAATCTTATCTCTGATCGCCAGTATGGCTTTCGTAAGAAATGGTCTACTGGTGATCTCCTTTCCCTTCTCTCTGACTCTTGGTCCTCCGCTCCTCGGCATTTCGGTGAATCTTTTGCTGTTGCGCTAAAGATATCGAAAGCTTTCGATATGGTCTGGCACAAAGCTTTGATTTCCAAACTTCCCTCTTTCGGAATCTATCCTTCTCTCTGTGACCTTCTCTCTGATTTCCTTTCCGGTCGTTCTATAGCAGCAGTTGTTCTTCCTTTAAATCTATTAATAGTGGTGTTCCTCAAGGATCTGTCCTATCCCCAACACTTTTTCTACTTTTCATTAATGACCTTCTTTCTGTTACTTCATCTCCTATCCACTCCTATTCTGATGACTCCACCCTTCATTACTCTTTTCAATTTGAATGGCGCCCCTCTCAACAACAGTTACTAGATGCAAGGAGGGTTGCCTTAGAGCAGCTGATCTCTGATCTATCTCGTATTTCTAATTGGGACAGAGAGAACATGGTTGTTTTCAATGCCACCAAAACTCAATTCCTCCATCTCTCTACTCGACACAATCTTCCACACAACTATGATATCTTCTTCGAAAACACTCAACTCAGACCTTCATCTGTTCTTAATATTCTCGGTGTTTCCTTTGCTCGTGATCTTTCTTGGAAAGATCACATTACCTCTCTTTCTAAGCAAGCTTCCAAGAGGTTAGGTGTTCTGAGGCACCTTCATTAATTCTTCACTCCACCCCAGTTGCTTACTCTGTAAAGAGGTGTTATTCGCCCCTGTATGGAGTATGCTTCGCACATCTGGGGTGGTTCCACACATACAGCTCTCCTAGAGAAGGTGGAGTCTAGGGCATTTCGTCTCACCAACTCTCCTGCTCTTACTAACACTCTTCAATCTCTTTCTGCCCGTCGAATTGTTGCGTCACTCTCTCTATACTATCGCTATTACAACGGACACTGCTCTTCTGAACTCTCTCGTCGTATACATCCTCCACTGAGAAGGGCTCGTGCGACTCGACTTTCTACACAGTCTCATCCTTTCTCTGTCCAACTCTCTGACCCCAGACTCAACCGCTATGCTCTGTCCTACATGTAAAGTCTGGAACACACTCCCTTCTTCTATTTTTACAACTTCCGATGACTTACACACCTTCAAACGTTGTGTATCAGGTCACGTCGGCCTTTAATTTGACCATTCTTCCGTTTTTCCACCTAACTCTGTTGGAATTGTAGTAGGCCTCTGGCCTTTGCCCCACCAGAAGGTGTTATATATATATATATATATATATATATATATATATATATATATATAATATATTATATATATATATATATATATATATATATATATATATATATATATATATATATATTATATATATATATATAATATATATATATATATATATATATATATATATATATATATATATATATATATATATATATATATATATATATATATATATATATATATATATATATATATTATATATATATATATATATATATATATTAGTGATGGATCGGTTGTCATTTTCCTAATTTGCGGATGCGGATGCGGATGCGGATGTCAAATTTTGGAGAAGTGCGGATGCGGATGTTGAATTTTCGAAAGTGCGGATGCGGATATGAATTTTAGAAAGTTCGGATGGGGATGCGGATGCGGTTGTTGAATTTTCAAAAGTGCGGAAGCGGATGCGGATGTTAAATTATATATATATATATATATATATATAATATATATATATATATATATATATATATATATATATATATATAATATATATATATATATATAATATATATATATATATATATATATATATATATATATATATATATATATATATATATATATATATATATATATATATATATATATATTATATATATATATATATATATATATATAAGATATTTCATATCCCCTATCCCACTTTCATGGGGTGGTGCCCGCCACAATTCCCTTACAAACATAACTATTCTTACCTTTCAACCCCTTTCACCACCGCCCTCCATCTCTCTCTTTCTCCACAAATCTTCTACCATCTTCTAAACTCAAATAACTTCCATCAAAATCTCTCTCACTCCATTCATCCATCTCCACTTCGACCTTCCCTTCCCCCTACCCTTATCCACATCAGATCTAAGTACCTTCTGCCCTCATTCATTCTACACGTAAGTCCAAACCATTTTAGCACGCACTCCTCCTCTCTATCAATTACACCCCTCTTCCATTTATACATCTCCCTTATTCTTTCATTTCTTATACTATCAGTCTTCTCAATTTATATATCGCTCTCAAACCTTTCATCTCAAAGACATTGAAACTTTTTCTCGCCCGAGCACTTATCATCCATGTTTCACACCCATACAAAACAGAAGGTAAACGCATACATTCAAACATTCTTATCTTTATTTCTTTCAAATTTTTTTCTTTCTTCCATACTTCTCCTAGGCCCCCAACACTTTCATTCCCTCTACCACACTATTCTTTATCTCTTTTTCCGTCCCACCCTTACCTTCCACCCAATATTGCTAGATATTTGAATTCATCCACCTTTTTAAGTTTCCATTCCCTCCACATCTCCTCAACAACAACTCCAATCCTCATAACTTTGTTCTTCGCTGGATTGATTTTCAATCTTGTGTTTGCACATTTTCCTTCAAACTCTCTTACCAGTATTCTCAACTTTTATCCAGATTCTGCCACCAACACCGCATCATCTGCAAAAAGTAAAACATTCACATCCCATTCACCCTCCATATTTCTCAACCTAATACCATTCCCTTCTCTCTCTATTTTTCTAATTACACAATCCATCAATAGATTAAATAAATAACATGGCGACATTACACTCCCCTGTCTCAATCCCACTCCTATGCTAAACATCCGACAGTTTCCTCTCAACCTCACTCGTGATCTACAATTCGCATATATATATATATATATATATATATATATATATATATAATATATATATATAATATTTATATATATATATAATATAATATATATAAATATGTGTGTGTGTAAAGTTGAGTTAGCTTCTTTCCTGAAGAATCTTAATCTAATTAGAAGGGTTAAAACCAAGCGTTTCCACATCCTTATTTAATGCAATGTGAACGTTTCATACCGTATTTCAGAATTCAGTCTTTATAATATGAAAAGCCCTAGACTCTACCTTTTAGCGAAGAGCTCTATTTGTGGAGCCACCACAGATGTGTGATGTGTTTCCCATACATGGGTAAACAACACTCATATAATGAGCAAGCAACTGGGATTTTGTGAAGAAATTCTGAAGGCTACTCAAAACACCTAACCTCGTAGAAGCTTATTTAGGAAGAGAAGTAATGTAATCTTTCCAAGAAAGATCACAGTAAAAGAAACACCAAGAATATTTAAGACAGATGAACATTAGAGTTATGTGATTTTGAAGAAGATATATAGTTGTGTGGAAGATTGTGTCGAGCATAGAGATGGAGGTATTGAGTTTTGGTGGCAATGAAAACAAAAATATTTGCTTCTATTAACAGCTGTTGGGAGAGCTGCCTTTAAAATTAAAAAGATTAATATAAGGTGGAATGACTGGAATAGGAGTGGATTGGAAATGAATTAAGAGAGAAGGTTATTAATGAAAAGCAAAAAAAGGGTTGGGGATTAGAAAATTTGGAAATAAAAGTTTTGCCACAGACTCTACCGAAAGCTTTCGATAGGTCTAGCGCGACAACAATAAATTCACCGAAATGACGAAGAGCGGAAAAACAAGAGTCAGATAGAAGGGAAAGAAAATCACAAGTAGAGCGTTTCTTACAAAAACCAACCTGGCGAATTGAGATGTTTCCAAATATTCCAGTTAAGGATAGATCCAAAATCTTTGGAAATAACGGATGTTAAAGAAATTTGAGACGATAGTTAGAGGGTTGAGAGGGGTCCCTCTTTTCGGCACAGGCTGAATGAGCGCACGTTTCCAGTAAGAAGGGAAGGTTGAAGTAGAAAGAATTAGACGAAAAAGTTTACCAAGGCAGGGTGCAAGCTCGGAAGCACAAGTTTTGAGAACTACAGGAAGGATATCATTAGGACCGTACGCCTTCCTAGTGTTAAGTTGAGGGAGCAGAAAAGACGTCTTATAATAATATATATATATATATATATATATATATATATATATATATATATATATATATATATATATATATATATATATATATATATATATATATATATATATATATATATATATATATATATATATATATATATATATATATATATATATATAATATATATATATATATATATATATATATATATATATATATATATATATATATATATAATATATATATATATATATATATATATATATATATATATATATATATATATATATATATATATATATATATATATATAATATATATATAGTATATATATATATATATATATATATATATATATATATATATATATATATATATATATATATATATATATATATATATATATATATATATATATATATATATATATATATATATATATATATATATATATATATATATATATATTAT
>SEYY01001494.1:110000-120000 GCA_009176605.1 Armadillidium nasatum | reverse complement strand
TATTTATTTCTATCTGTATAATTAGGAATATGTGATTTAAAGGCCTCCCTAGGAAATGTGTTGACGTGGAAGAGTCTGCGAGAGACAGAAGACCAAGGCAAATTGATTATATTTCAAACGTTTCAAAAATGTATTTACCAAAGTAACAGAGATTGTTACTGTAGCATTACTAGATTATACAGAGAAGAGATCAGAAACAATGTTGAGGTGAAAGTTAATGTGGATCATTTATGAAGGAAGAAGTAAAAAAGGAAAACTTCATTAAAACGAAATTTGGAAAAGCAGTAGGCGAGAATTAAATCTGATACGAAGTGTTATACATTCTAGGAAGTGTGCTGTTGAGAAGATAACATTTATACCAGATATTTACCTATCTAGAGGAGCAACAAAGTAAATGTGTGAGCCAGCATTCAATGTCATACCAAAAATACAGGAAATAAACTGAAACTGTGGAAAGCTTTAAATTTGGAACGTCATAAACAAAATAATGAAGACGCCTCTAAGGATAGTACTGGCATGAAGCTGTGTGATATAGAAAAATACTAAACTTCATATTTCTTTTGAACAGTATGGGCTTATGAAGGGAAAATGCGCAAGGAACACTGTTTTTGTCCTGAGGAAACTTTCAGAGAGACTTTTATCTGTCCTTTTGCCCACTATGAATGCCTACTATTAGACTGAGTAAGAGACAAAGACCTGATTAAGTTGTAAAAAAAGCTCGGAAACGGGTGAGGAGGATTTGACAGTAGATAAGAACTTCTATAAAAGACAAATGGTTATTAACACAGAAGATGAAGAATCATAATGGTAGTATATGAAATATTTGTTAGTAAAGGTTGTTCGATGTCAAGGCTTGTTCAACCCTTGTAGTAAAATTATTTAATGAAAGGAAAATAATCTTGAGGTAATACAAATATATTCATTATACTGCCATTATGATTCTTCATCTTCTGTGTTAATAACCATTTGTCTTTTATAGAAGTTTTTATCTACTGTCAAATCCTCCTCACCCGTTTCCGAGCTTTTTTTTACAACTTAATCAAGGTCTTTGTCTCTTAACTCAGTCTAATAGTAGGCATTCATAGTGGGCAAAGGACAGATAAAAGTCTCTCTGAAAGTATCTTCAGGACAAAAACAGTGTTCCTTGCGCCTTTTCCCTTCATAAAAGCCATACTGTTCAAAAGAAATATGAAGTTTAGTATTTTTCTATACCACATGACTTCATGCCAGTACTATCCTTAGAGGCGTCTTCATTATTTTGTTTATGACGTTCCAAATTTAAAGCTTTCCACAGTTTCAGTTTATTTCCTGTATTTTTGTTATGACATTGAATGCTGGCTGACACATTTACTTTGTTGCTCCTCTAGATATGTAAATATCTGGTTGAAATGTTATCTTCTCAACAGCACAACTTCCTAGAATGTGTAACACTTCGTATCAGATTTAATTCTCGTCTACTGCTTTCCAAATTTCGTTTTAATGAAGTTTTCCTTTTTTACTTCTTCCTTCATAAATGATTCACATTAACTTTCACCTCAACATTGTTTCTGATCTCTTCTCTGTATAATCTAGTAATGCTACAGTAACAATCTCTGTTACTTTGGTAAATACATTTTTGAAACGTTTGAAATATAATCAATTTGCCTTGGTCTTCTGTCTCTCGCAGACTCTTCCACGTCAACACATTTCCTAGGGAGGCCTTTAAATCACATATTCCTAATTATACAGATAGAAATAAATAATTCTAAATACTACTACGTCGCTCTTTATACCTAATCTACAAAGATGATTATCTGTTAGATACATCATCAACTCTTTCATTCTTATCTTTCTTATTCAAGTGCCCTCCCCGAACCTGAGTTCATTTTATAAGGTTTATATTTGCTGGTCATCTGTATCCACTCTATATCTACTTCCCTACATGATTTGTTCACTTTCTTTCACTATATACTTCAGTCAACAATTGTTCAAAATCCTTGTCCGTTGTTTCCTTGTAAGATACAACAAAGGTTCATTCATTCGACATTTGCTTCATTTTTCTTGATAATACTTCATTCCCTTAGAATTAATGTACCCACACTCGGTCCACTCTCCGCTCATCTATTAAATCGTTTTGTTATCCAGAATGGCTTTAACGCTCTTAACATTCATGTTACAAATAATAATAATAATAATAATAATAAATAATAATAATAATATAATAATAATAATAATAATAATAATAATAATAATAATAATAATAATAATAATAATAATAATAATAATAATAACTGGAATGAAAGTGGGTCACAAATATCACCTACCGCACGTGATTCCCAATAACATAATGACGTAATAAAGTAATAGAATTAAATATCCAGCGGATGCAGATGTGGAATTAATGTTTGAATCCGAAAAAATGAGAATGTTCAAACTTATGCAGATGAGTTTCGTATACGAATACAGATATCAATGATATATATATATATATATATATATATATATATATATATATATATATATATATATATATATATATATATATATATATATATATATATATATATATATATATATATATATATATATATATATATATATATATATATATATATATATATATATATATATATATATATAATATATATATATATATATATATATATATATATATATATATATATATATATATATATATATATATATATATATATATATATATATATATATATATATATATATATATATATATATATATATAAATATATATATATATATATTATTGAATTTAAAGAGTATTACGAAGCTTATACTCTATTAAAAAATAAAGGATAAAAATTTACTAAGTAGCGAGATTAAAAAAGAAATTAACAAGAGATAAAAAAAAAAAAAAAAAAAAAAAAAAACTTTCGAGTTTTATTCACAGTCTCATTCTCAAGGCAAAAGAAGAAAAACATGGTACAACAACAGAAGGATGTAGAAAATAAAAGAAAATCGCAACTTAACTCGGATAGGAAGATTATCTGTTAGATACATTATCAGCTCTTTCAATTCTTATCTTTCTCATTCAAGTGCCCCCCCCCCATATTGCGTCAGGTGGGACTTGTAGGATTTTTTTACTATCCTTTTATTATTAAGACACTCCTTCCTTGAATAGGGTTCTGCCAGTGAGCTGTGGTGATATGTAAAAAAAATTAAAAATTAAAACTGCCAAACGTACGATGAAATTTCTTAGAGTGGACTTAAGCAATGATATATGATATATATATATATATATATATATATATATATATATATATATATATATATATATATATATATATATATATATATATATATATATATATATATATATATATATATATATATATATATATATATATATATATATATATATATATATATATATATATATATATATATATATATATATATATATATATATATATATATATATATATATATATATATATATATATATATATATATATATATATATATATATATATATATATATATATATATATATATATATAAAATAAAAGTTGAAATGTTGAAGTTATTTAAAACATTTTTTATGAAATAAGATTCTATAAAGCATTTAATTAAGATTCTTTGATTCCGAATTTAAAATAAATAAAACATTTCTCCAGTTGCATGTTGATCAGCAATGTCTAAATATTGATTTGCTAAAATTACTTGTGCGTACATCTGATTTGTGCTGATCTAGACGAAACTGTAATGTTTTTTAAAGTTTCACCAAAATATACATTGTTGTACGTTTCACATAGAATTTTGTATACCCCCCCCACCCACTGCCTGCATTTTCAAAATTTGTGTTACTGTATCACGAAAGATGATGATAATACTGATGCTTTAAATTTTTGATAACGTAAAGTAAATATTTAGAATCGAGTCATTTTTAAGGAATTACGATAAAGGAAGTTAACTGGGGATAGGAAGTTGGTTCCTGGTTATTATATAAATTATTTTTTGCTTTATTATTATTATTATTATTATTTTTTATAGAGTGGTGAGGGTAACCCGGTAAAATATAAAGATGATTTCATTGTCAGAGAAAAGTATGTCTGTAAATTTCATAGAACGGGAAAAATATAAATGATATTTCATTTTATGCATATGACGGATGATTGGAAAAAAAAGTGTAAATATTGGTTGTGTGAAGTTGGTTCCCTATATATTTTAATAGAGAAACTGTTGCTATTTTGTAAGATTAAGACGCTGCTGTTATTTTGGATATTGTATGTGAATTTAACTGACTAAGCAAGATTAGAAATTTGTCAAAAATTATATAGTGGAAAAATTTGTTTGGTACCACAGCTTATATATCATCCACACATCGAAACCAGGAAATTATGGAGTCATAAAAGGGTGTGAAAGTTAGTAGCTAGTTTCATAGTGTCATTTCAATATCGTCTGGATCAGCACAAATCAGATGTACGCAGATGCAATTTTAACAAAGCAATATTTAAACACATTACTGATCAACATGCACTGGAGAAATGCTATATTTATTTTCAATTCGAAATCAAAAAATCTTAACTGCTTTATAGAATCTTATTTCAACAAAAAAAATGTTTTAAATAACTTCAATATTTCAAACTTTTTTTTTATGTTGATGACATTAAAAATCACATTACTTAAGTCCGCACTAAAAAATTTCATCGTACGTTTGGCAGTTTGATGCTCTTCCTTTCCGAGTTGTGCAGCGATTTTCTTTTATTTTCTGTTGTTGTACAATGTTTTTCTCCCAGTTGCCTTGAGAAGGAGACTGAATAAATCTCGAAACGTTGGATTTTTTAATCTTTCTTATTAATTTCATTCTTAATGTCGCTGATTAATAGTTTTTATTTTTTTACTTTTTAATGTTTTAAAATAAATGGTTTATAGTATATATATATATATATATATATATATATATATATATATATATATATATATATATATATATATATATATATATATATATATATATATATATATATATATATATATATATATATATATATATATATATATATATATATATATATAACATGGAAATCATACAATGAGAATATTGATTAATATTAAATTTCTTATTTTTGATTATATTATTATTACTATTATTATTATTAAGAATTATTTTTAGTGTAATTATTATAATTTATTATTTTTTTAATTAATAAAAATTATTATTATTATTATTATTATTATTATTATTATTATTATTATTATTATTATTTTTAGCATTATTATTATTATATGAACAACTGAATAATAAATAAAAAGTAAATAAGTTATAATAAAGGAAAAGAAAAAAGATAACTTATTTTCATTCAATATTCAACAAAGAATAAAAATGCTCCCCCATTCCTTCCCCCCCCAAACCGTGTAAGCCACAATGATGTTCCCCCCTCCCCCTCATATATAAATGATAAAAATGATAAAGCAAGGTTATTCTTTTGTTTTAAAGCAATTGTCATTGTTTTAAGCAATCGTTGTCGCCTTTTTTTTCGCCTGCGCGTGTGTGTGTGTATATGTGTGTGTGTGTGTATGTGTGTGTGTGTGTGTGTGTGTGTGTGTGTGTGTGTGTGTGTGTGTGTGTGTGCAAGATTGTTATCATTGATTGAGACAAAAGCTGAAGAGGGAAAAAACTTCGGGTGTCTTTTATGTTTTTATATATATATATATATATATATATATATATATATATATATATATATATATATATATATATATATATATATATATATATATATATATATATATATATATATATATATATATATATATATATAATATCAGGAGAGGCTCTTTATTGAATGCAAGGCATTTAATTCATGCCCATGTCTATGCCGATACATTATGGCATATACTCTGACAGTAATATCACTTGTATTACAAAATATTGGAACAAATTATTACACAAAATAATAATAAAAATCTGAATTGGTGGCGATATGGATCAACATTCAGAAAAATAGTCTACGTTAGGCGAAACAATAAGAAGCTTTCCTTCGCTCATTCTGCCTTTCGTGAATAAGGTGACATTTCTCAACTCTTTAACGATCGTCCTATCTTTTTTCCAAAGCTTTCAAACATATCCAGGATTTTTAAACAGAAATTTTTGGAAGACTTAAATCAACTAATCTGGGATCGATAGTAAGGCTTTAACAAAGAATGGTCAGTTGGTGGTTTTCCTTCCCTTTCCTTTGACTCTTGGTCTTCTGCTCTTTTGCGTGTGGATGAATCTTATGATGCGACGATCGACAAACCGAAGGCTTTTGATGTAGTCTTGGCCAAAGCTTTGATTCTAAACTACCCTCTTTCGGGATATATCCTTCTGCATGTGACCTTTTCTGTGATTGTTTTCCAGTTGTTCTATAGATGATTTTGTGGAGGGCCTCAGTTCATCCTTTAAATCTATAAACAGAGATGTTTAAGGTTTTGTTCTATCAAAATCTTCTGTCCACTCTTCATTATTCCTTTCAATTTGAAAGACTACTTACTCTCAACAAAATGTTAATGCTATGCGTGTGACCTTGAAGCAACTGACCCCTGATTTTTCTTATATCTCTAGTTGGAGCAAAGATATAATAGTTGTTTTCAATGCCTCAAAAACCCAGTTCCTCCATCAATCTACTCGACATAGTCTTCTACACATGCAGCATCTTCTTCGAAAGAGCACAACTCGAATTTAACTGTTCTTAAAGTTTTTGGTGTTTCTTTATCGTGATCATTCTTGGAAAAGCTTCAAAGGCAAGGTGTTCTGAAGCGAATTAAGAACTTCTCACTATCCCAATTGCTTGCTCTTTATAGAGGTGTTGTTCGCCCCTATTTGGAGTCTACATTTCACAAATGAGGTGGTCTCCTCTGACAGATCTCTTTGAACAAAACAGAATCTAGGACTTTCGTATTATCTATTTCACTCTCACTTATTTTCTCGAACCTCTTTCTAGCCGTCGAACTATTGCATAACATTCGTTATAATATCTCTATTACAATAGACACTGCCCATCTTAACACGGTATCGCATACCTACTCCACTGATGAGAGCACGTGACAATCGTCTCTCCAAGCATTCTCATCCCTTTTTTTTTATTCGCCCAACCCACTTAACCAATGATATAACCTCCACACTCATTCTTACATACACTCTACTGATATAGTTTAGAATACGCTCACATTTCCTATTCTTTCAATTTCTGATGACGCGCATTAGGGCATGTCGACCTTTAATTTAAATCTGTTTTTTAGATTTCCTTCAACTTCTGTGGAATTTTATAGGCCATTGGCTTTTATCCACCAGAGGTTAATATATATATATATATATATATATATATATATATATATATATATATATATATATATATATATATATATATATATATATATATATATATATATATATATATATATATATATATATATATATATATATATATATATATATATATATATATATAACCAAATAAATAGATTAAAAATATTTAATTTAATAAAAAAAAAGAAATTAAAATCTATTTTTGTTCAATCTTTTTTAAAACCTTTTAAAATTAGATAATGCAATCTAAAATAATCCTATTATGATTATTATTATTATTATTATTATTATTATTATTATTATTATTATTATTATTATTAAATAATTAATTTAATTATTTACTTTTATTATTTTTTTATTTTATATATATATTATTTATTTTATTATTATTATTATTATTATTATTATTATTATTATTATTATTATTATTATTATTATTAATTTTTTTTTTTTTTTTTTTTATATATATATATATATATATATATATATATATATATATATATATATATATATATATATATATATATATATATATATATATATATATATATATATATATATATATATATATATATACTACCCACGGAGGCCGACAAGAGGGCCCCCGCTCACCAGTGAGCACCGAAAAGAAAGGATTGCTTTCACGCAACAACACCTGCATTTGTGTCCCCAGGGTTAGGCGAGTATCCTATTTACGGAAGAGTGCCGATTCAATCTGCACAGTTCCGACGGACGTTCCAGGGTTTATGGGAAGCGTCATGAGCGCTCTGTGGCATGCACAATGCAAGAGATACTCCCCTTCGGTGGTGGGTCCATTATGGTTTGGGATGGTATATTTTTCCATGCCCTCACGGAGTTACACGTCTTCCATATAGGATACCTAACCGGGCAACGATACATAACGGACATACTCGAACCATACGTCGTACTATATGGCCCCTACATCGGTGAAGCCTTCGTCCTCATGCTGGATGACATCAGATTGCACATAGTCAGATGCGTTAGTGATTACCTCAGCACGGTAAGGATTCGAACATTGGACTGGCGCGCGTACAGACCCGACCTAAACCCCATCGAGCATCTGTAGGACACACCGAAAAGGCGGCTGCGACGGCTACAGCACCAGCCACACAGCCTTAACAACCTGCGACAAACGGTTGTAAGCCTATGGGAGGAACTGCCACAGGAAACCATACAGGACCTAATCTCCAGCAGGCATCAACGGTGTCTAGCTCTCATACGTACAAGGGGATTCCACATAAGGTACTGACGGCCAGGGACAGGTGGCATGCACATACACCCTGTAGGTTTGCACCGCACCCTACTTATATGCCACAGTGTCCCAGGGTCTCAGAGGTCCCACAGTGGAGCAACTCATTTTCAACATTATGTATAACCATGTGCTGTATATTAGCAATGTTACTACTGGTTTTGTATGTTTCAGTATCCTCCTATTGACGTTTGTTCCAGTGGTGCCTTAATTTTGCTCTTCAATATATATATATATATATATATATATATATATATATATATATATATATATATATATATATATATATATATATATATATATATATATATATATATATATATATATATATATATATATATATATATATATATATATATATATATATATATATATATATATATATATATATATATATATATATATATATATATATATATATATATATATATATATATATATATATATATATATATATATATATATATATATATATATATTTATATATATATGTGTGTGTGTGTGTGTGTTTGTAGGAGGAGGTTGTTTCAGGTACTGAAGGAGTAGGGAGTGAGATTTAGATTTTTGAACGGGATTAAATCATTTTGAGAACTGTAGAGCGAGGGTGAGGGTCAGGAGGGAACTGACGGAATGGTTTAAAGTGGGAGTTGGACTAAGGTAGGGGTGTGTTATGTCAATGTAGCTATTTAATTTGTTAATGAATGTTTTTTTTAGTGGGATGGAGAGGGAAGGGAAAGGTGTTAAGTTGAGAAATGGAGAGTGTGAATGGGAAGTAAATGTCTTGTTGTTTGCGGAATCTTGAGTTTAGTTGAGAATGTTGGTGAAGGAGTTTGTGATAGAATGTGCGTCTAAGAGATTGAGAGTAAACCCAACAAAGAGTAAAATGATGAGTATTAGGGGCAGGGATGAGGCAGTAAGAAGGGAGGAATTGGGTGGTGTCGAGGTAGGGGAGAGAAATTTGAGGAGGTAGAAGAGTTTAAATATCTGGGAATACCAGTGGAGGGAAAAGGGGGAATTGAAGGGAAAATAAAGAATAGAGTAATGGAGGTAATGAAAATGATTAGAGACTGAGGAAAGTATGTAAGAAGGGGAGAATACCGAAGGAAATAAAGGTAAGAATGTTTGAGAGTATGTGTTTACCATCTTTAATGTATGGATGTAAAACATTGATGATGAATGCTCAAATGAGGTAAAGATTTGAAGTTTTTGAGATGAAAAGACTGAGGGCTATATGTGGGTTAAGGAGGGCAGATAGAATCAGAAACGAAAGAATAAAGGGGGGATTTGTGGATGGAGGAGGGGTATAGTGGATAGAGCGAAAGAAGGTGTATTAAGGTGAGTAAAATGGAAGGCCCTAAAGCCACTGTTTAAAAATGAGCCCTACTTCAAACTCAAACGTTCAAAAGAAGATTCATACAATAGAA
>SEYY01001494.1:102500-105000 GCA_009176605.1 Armadillidium nasatum | reverse complement strand
CTGATGTTGTGGTTTTTATAATTTCGTTGAGAGAAACTAGAAATCTCTTAGAGATTATTTTTATTTACTTTAAATTTGACTCTCATCTATATATATATATATATATATATATATATATATATATATATATATATATATATATATATATATATATATATATATATATATATATATATATATATATATATATATATATATATATATATATATATATATATATATATATATATATATATATATATATATATATATATATATATATATATATATATATATATATATATATCAGTTGGGCACTTGAGCAATTAAGTGCGCTACTGCGCTAGTAGCACACTAGCGAAAAAAGTAGCATATTAGCGCAGTTGCGCAGACGTCAGGAAAAATCGCAGTTTCAGTAGTCCATCGAAAAATTTTTGCGCTACTTAATTGCGCGACTTTTGAAAAATTGAAAATATTTATGGTGTTTCCAAAAATATTTTTCACTGTCATTTTTTTTTTTTTTTTTTTTGTCATCAAATTGGAATGCTAACTTTTTAGTCTAATTAGTAATCAATTAATCAATTTAAAAAAATTAATTTGATTCGACTATACATATATATCAAAGTATTTTCGATTTATTTCACCTAAGTGACTTGATTAAAATTTTCCTTTGTTGTTTTTCTATTTTGATAATTTGATGAAAAAAATCGTTTAGCTTCAATTATTCACCAAAAGCAGAATCGATCCGCTAACCTCCAGTACGTTAAACACAACTGTATTGAATATATTATAGGTTTTATAAGTTTGAGTCTTTGAGGAGCTAAACTGCTAGGGAATATTATCTATGCAGTTAATGATTTGTAATGATTGGTTAGTGATTATTTAATTTATTTTCTATTTATTATAAAATTTGATATATAATGCTGAAAAGTTTTTCAACCATTATAGTTCGTCTGGCAGGGTTTACCATTCTTCGGTTCTTCTCCTTTCCTTTATACATTTATTCACTTCTTACAGTTATCGTACAAGTCAGACTATACGTTTAAATTAAAGTTTTTGTTTATTTATTTCCTTTATCATTTATCATCTATTTAGTAATTATCATTTAGTCATTTATATTTCAAGATTATTTTTTCTTAACATTTTAATTATATATTATCTTTAAATAATTATATTAATGACTGCTAATTATACCTACGTCTGACCGGGTCGTATATTGAACATTTAAAATATTTTTTTTTTTTCGTTTTACCCTTTCTTATTTATTTTATGATAAAATTTTTCCACATATTATTTTTTTCATATTTTACATTATAAATATTATTCAAATTGTAAAATAGTCCTTTATCAAAAATGTATTTAATGCTACCTCCCCCTCCCCCACATCTTTCATATGCTGAATATCAAGTGGCAAATCCATATTTTGACTGTGGTGTTTCTTTTAAAATTATTATTTTTTATTTCTTATTTATATAATCATTCCTCGAAGTGAAGGAATGTTAATTGGTATATAAAGTTAAACTATATTTTACTCTTAAAAAATACTAGAAACCTTTTTTGATATTTAATTTAAAATTTGAAAATGACAGAAATGAATTGCATTAGAGGAAGTGAAACTTTATTTCAAAATTATAAATTTGATAGTTTTTTTTTATATTACATAGTTTGTAGTAGATTTTAGTGTCTAATTCGAAAGATTGTATGATTTTAATGGAAGAAAGAAATTCAGGAAGTTATGATAATATAGAGATTAGAGATTAGAGATGGAGAATGGATTACTTTTCCGTCGACGCGATTACTTTAAAATACAAATTCCCTCTTTGGAGGATTTTCTTCCAGTTAGACGAAACTAGGCCCAAATTCTCGACATATTTTGTCGACAGTTTGAACTGTCTACGATTTGGCAATACGTTAAAAAAAAAAATTGTGTCGACTGTTTGGTGAGAATAGTATTTTTTTTTTTTTTTTTTTTTTATCGATACAATATCGTATTTTAGTTTTTATCGATATGCAAGTCAATTTTTTATTATTGTTGTTGTAATTATGATAAATATATTATTTTCGTTATCGATATATAAGGGTATTGTTATTTCTATTGTATTATTATTATTATTATTATTATTATTATTATTATTATTATTATTATTATTATTATTATTATTTCTCTCACTGACATTTGTAAGGATATATCTTGTAATATTGAAATCTTTTCTGAAGTCGCGCACTTGCGCACTTAATCGGCATTTGTTATATATATATATATATATATATATATATATATATATATATATATATATATATATATATATATATATATATATATATATATATATATATATATATATATATATATATATAATGTCAATTTTGAACCACCCTGTCTGAAATCTTTTAAAAATATCAGGCTGAGGGGCCAGTAGTTGAACACATTTTGCAATCAAAAATTGCCTTCAGTATTATTTCTGAAATGTGGTGGCGACATTCCAAGTATAAAAGATTTTTCAATAATTGTTCTAATAAA
>SEYY01001494.1:80000-92500 GCA_009176605.1 Armadillidium nasatum | reverse complement strand
TGTAAGCATTTTTGACCTTCCATTGTCTTGAAAACATCATATCACAATGGTTCCAAGGGCGGCTCCAAGAAAATCTGGATGTTTCTCTTTAGATCACGTGATTTGTTTTACTCTACTGGGTTACACTTAATCCAGTCACCTCTGTTCTGTGAAATTCTCTTCCATCATCCTTTCATCTTAGCGAATTTAATCTCTTTAGGTGGGAATTGCATAGGTTTTATTCTTGGAACATATATTTTTTTTCCCTCCATACTTGAACAGGGCTCTGCCCATGAACAGTTTTTAACAATATATATATATATATATATATATATATATATATATATATATATATATATATATATATATATATATATATATATATATATATATATATATATATATATATATATATATATATATATATATATATATATCACCAGGAAGGATTGAAGGATTCCTGTGTGTGACATCTTTAGGAAATAGTGTTAAGCGTTGGATGACTAACCTACCGCAGTTCGTTGGAGTGAAGAGAACAACGAACAAATCCGTTATCATATACTTTTATCTCCCCCCCCCCACCCCCTCCCCATGTGCACCAGTCCCATTATATGATGTGTGTGTGTGTGTGTGTGTGTATGTGTGTGAGAGAGAGAGAGAGAGAGAGAGAGAGAGAGAGAGAGAGAGAGAAAAGAGAGAAAAACTAAAAAAAAAAAAAAAAAAAAAAAACTTTTTTAATTTTTTTTTTTTTTTTTTGTGCAAATTTAATTCTCCATTCACGATATGTTAAATACAAATTTTGTTTTAGTATAACACTCTCCCCGTCCTACCCCTCCCTCTCGAATACCTCTCCCTTCTCTACTCCCCCTCTCCTTTCCACTACCCCCACTCCCTTTCCACCCCCCACTCCCTCCCCCACCTCTCTCCCTCCCCCACCTCTCTCCCTCAGTCTCATTTATGATAAGAAACTAAAGAATGAAAATTTCGTGCTAAGTTAGTAATGCCTAACGAATTTAAATTACGATAATTACATATAATTTTAAACCTAATTATTATTATTAACATTAACGTAATTAACATAAGAGGAGGGAAGCAATACATGGACACACACACACATCACATATATATATATATATATATATATATATATATATATATATATATATATATATATATATATATATATATATATATATATATATATATATATATATATATATATATATATATATATATATATATATATATATATATATATATATATATATATATATATATATATATATATATATATATATATATATATTCCTCCTGTGGTTCTCAAAACTTGTGCTTCCGAGCTTGCACCCTGCCTCGGTAAACTATTTCGTCTTTGTCTCTCTACTTCAACCTTCCCTTCTTGCTGGAAACGTGCGCTCATTCAACCTGTGCCGAAGAAGGGGGACCCCTCTCAACCCTCCAACTACCGTCCTATTTCTTTGACCTCCGTTCTCTCTAAAGTTTTCGAATCTATCCTTAACAGGAAGATTTGGAAACATCTCAATTCTTCTAATCTTATCTCTGATCGCCAGTATGGCTTTCGTAAGAAACGCTCTACGGGTGATCTTCTTTCCCTTCTCTCTGACTCTTGGTCCTCCGCTATTCGGCATTTCGGGGAATCTTTTGCTGTCGCGCTAGACATATCGAAAGCCTTCGATAGAGTCTGGCACAAAGCTTTGATTTCCAAACTTCCCTCTTTCGGTATCTATCCTTCTCTCTGTGATCTTCTCGCTAATTTCCTTTCTGGTCGTTCTATAGCAGCTGTTGTAGACGGCCACCGTTCATCCTTTAAATCTATTAACAGTGGTGTTCCTCAGGGTTCTGTCCTATCACCAACACTTTTTCTACTTTTCATTAATGACCTTCTCTCTGTCACCTCATCTCCTATCCACTCCTATGCTGATGACTCCACACTTCATTATTCCTTCCAGTTTGAAAAACGTCCCACCCAACAGCAGTTGATAGACTCGAGAAGGGTAGCCTTGGAGCAACTAACCTCTGATCTTTCTCGTATTTCAAATTGGGGCAGAGAAAACATGGTTGTTTTCAATGCCTCAAAAACTCAATTCCTTCATCTCTCCACTCGACACAATCTTCCACACAACTATGATATCTTCTTCGAAAACACACAACTCAAGCCTTCATCTGTTCTTAATATTCTTGGTGTTTCTTTTTCTCGTGATCTTTCTTGGAAAGATCACATTACTTCTCTTTCTAAACAAGCTTCTAAGAGGTTGGGTGTTCTGAGGCGCCTTCAGAATTACTTCACGCCACCCCAGTTGCTTGCTCTTGTATAGGGGTGTTGTTCGCCCCTGTATGGAGTATGCTTCGCACATCTGGGGTGGTTCCACACATACAGCTCTCCTTAGAGAAGGTGGAGTCTAGGGCTTTTCGTCTCATCAACTCTCCTGCTCTTACTAACTCTCTTCAATCTCTTTCTGCCCGTCGAATTGTTGCGTCACTCTCTCTTTACTATCGCTATTACAACGGACACTGCTCTTCTGAACTCTCTCGTCGCATACCTCCTCCATTGAGAAGAGTTCGTGCGACACGCCTTTCTACACATTCTCATCCTTTCTCTGTCCAACTCTCCGACCCCAGACTTAACCGCTATGCTCAATCTTACATATACTCTACTGGTAAAGTCTGGAACACACTACCATTCATCTGTTTTCCCAACTTCCTTTGACTTGCATACTTTCAAACGCCGTGTATCTGGACATGTCGGTCACCATCGACCATGATAATAGATCTTTCCCAACTCCGGTGGAATTTGGTAGGCCTCTGGCCTTTGCCCACCGGAGGAGATATATATATATATATATATATATATATATATATATATATATATATATATATTATATATATATATATATATATATATATATATATATATATATATATATATATATATATATATGGGTCTGAGAGTTGGACAGAGAAAGGGTGAATTGTATAGAAAGGAGTTTCACACGAGTCCTCAATATTGGAGGTATGCGACAGGATAGTTCTGAGGAGCAGTGTCCATTTTTATAATAGCAATAGTAAAGAGAGAGTGACGCAACAAATCGATGCCCAGAAAAAGACTGGAGAGAATTAGTGAGAGTGGTAGAGCTGATGACATAAAAAGACCTAGACTCCACCTTTTCAAGGAGAGCTGTATGAGAGGAACCACCCCAGATGTGTGAGGTGTACTCCATACAGGGGCGACAACACCCCTATAAAGAGCAGGCAACTGGGGTGGAGTTAAGAAATTCTGTAGGCGCTTCAGAACACCCAACCTCTTAAAAGCTTGTTTAGAAAGAGAAGTAATGTGATCTTTCAAAGAAAGATAACAAGAAAAAGAAATTCTGAGAATATTGAGGATAAATTAAAGTTCGAGTGGTGTGTTTTCGAAGAGGATGTCATAGCTGTGTGGAAGGTTGTGTCGAGTAAAATATGGAATAATTGAGTTTTTGAGAAAATGAAAACGACCATGTTTTTTCTGCCCCAATTTGAAATACGAGAAAAATCAGAGATTAGTTGCTCCAAGGTTATCCTCCTCGGGTCAATTAACTGCTGTTTGCAAGGGCATCTTTCAAATTTAAAAGAATAATGAACGATGGAGTCATTGGCAATAATGAAAAGTAGAAAGAGTTGTAAATAGGACAGATCCCTGAGAAACACCACTATTTATAGAATTACAAGGAACGTTATCCGTCTACAACAGTTTATATAGAACGACCAGAAAGGAAATCAGAGAAAAGAACACAGAAAGGATAGATTCCGAAAGAGAAGTTTTCAAATCAAAGCTTTGTACCAGACTCGATGGAAAGCTTCCGATATGTCCCGCGCGACAGCGAAAGATTTACCGAAATGCCGAGAGCGAAGGACCAAGAATAGGAGAGAAGGGAAAGAAGGTCACTAATAGAAGATCCTTTTTTTCATAAAAGTTATACTGGCGATCAGAGATAAGATTAGAAGAATTGAGATGTTATCAGATCTTCCTATTAAGGATAAATTCGAAAACTTAAGAATGAACGGAGGTTAAAGAAATGGGACAGTAGCTAGAGGAAAGACAGACGAAATAGTTTAACAAGGGGTGCAAGCTCAGAAGCACAAGTTTTGAGAACCACAAGAGGGACACCATCAGGACCATACGCCTTCTTAGAATTAAACTCAGGGAGAACAGAAATGTCTTCTTTAGAAGAAATTAAAATTTATATAAATATATATATTATATATATATATATATATATATATATATATATATATATATATATATATATATATATATATATATATATATATATATATATATATATATATATATATATATATATATATTATATATAATAGATAATATATATTATATATATATATATATAATATATATATTATAATATATATATATATATATATAATATTATATATATATATATATATAATATTATATATATATATATATATATATTATTTATATATATATATATATATATATATATATATATATATATATATATATATATATATGATAATTACATATGTTTTAACATTACTCACATTTGACCAGTTTAAGGTACTTTCCATATGGTTGCCAAGAATAAGGTTTGAAAAAAAAAATTTAACTAACATATTGCGTAGGGCTTATGAAGGTTTGTGGGCGTGTGGGTGAGAAAAATGTGTGGGCAGGCATTAATGAGTAATTGCAATCCCTAAACTAAAAAATGAAATTTTTCTTTTTCTTTTTACAGGGTGGTACAAAAGTTTTAAAAATTGATTTACTTTCTCATAGGAAATATGGAAAACGAATAGGCCTATGGCCCTGAAAACACGCGAGTGCACACACACACACATACACACACACAAGATATATATATATATATATATATATATATATAATATATATATATATATATATATATATATATATATATATATATATATATATATATATATATATATATATATATATGGCACTCGGTCTCTAGCCGTTCGGTATATTCCTGTGAATCATATGTCGATTTTCTGGGCATACGGAAAGCTTTCGATAGTTTTTGACAAAAAGTTTTGATTTCCAACATCAATTCCACATTTTCATTTCTTTAAGCCTTATCTCAGATTTTTTTTTCCAGTCGCTGTATCGCATCTGTACATAGAGCCACTGTTCATCCCTGAAATCTAAAGTTGATTGCGTTTCTCAAGATTGTTGTATAATTAAGACTTTTTTTTCTGTTCATTCAATATATGTTCTATTATTCTATTTTAATTACTAATTAAAATATTACTAATTGCATAATATTATTTTCTTGTAGTTTTTTCGTTTGTGGAGCTAGTTATTGTTTTCAATACCTCAGAAACTCATTTTCCACTTGTAATCATATGAAGGAATTTTTTATTGTTATTAATTTTTATCGAAAGAACACAACTCAAAACATTTCATAATTCTTAACATCACTGGAATTTTTTTTTAATATTTTCCCATGAGGTTTATCTTCTTTCACCAAATTACCCCCAGGTTCTGGTGGTTTGAGGGGCCTTCAGAACTTCAGGTCACCCAGTTTTCCTATTCACTTAATTCTTATACTGAGTACACGTCAAATATGTGAGGTTGTCTTACTCAAACGGCTCTTATTTAAAAATTGGAGTCCAGGGCTTTTATTTTCATCCACTTTCTATGTTACTGAACACTTCTCCCTCCTCCCCCCGCCACCTCTCCCCTGTTTCTTTCTAATCTTCAAATTCTGTAAAGACTCTCCTTATACTCTCGATATTACAATGAATCACTATATTACTATAGCACCACCTCAGAAGGAAACTTATTTTATATATATCTTTCTACATTAATTTTGACTTATTCGGTTTCTTTTTAGTCATCATTTCTGAGTTGGATTTAAAAAACAATGATATTTAATAGCGATATTTTTTTTAGTTTTCAATAAATTTTTATTTTAGGCTCAGAAAATGTTTTTCTATACAAATTTTTCGGGTCATTTTACCTGAATCCTAAAAATCAATAAAATTATCCAAGAAGAAAAGTAAAAATATTTCGAAAAAAAAAAAATTATAATAAAAATAATTAATATAATAATAATAATAATAATAATAATAATAATAATAATAATAATAATAATAATAATAATAATAATAATAATAATACATAATTAGTTTTTAAATTGGTTCCGAATGGTTCCGAATAATATCCGTTTATTACAAAGTGATCATGTAGTACTCTCTTTTAATCCTTAAACATTCTCTATATTTTCAGTATTAATCTTGAAGATTTATTTATAAACCTTCAATCTCTTCTCAATCTTCTTTCTGATGCCCCTTTATATACTTTTCTTTTTTCATCCGTTTTTAGGCACGTCCACCTCAGACGACAGTCGAATCACATATATATATATATATATATATATATATATATATATATATATATATATATATATATATATATATATATATATATATATATATATATATATATATTATATATTAATTATATTTGTGTGGGGGGGGGAGAGGTAAAAAATAATAAAGGGGAAACTCCATTTGCATTTTCCTAAAAAAAAAAAATAATAAATTAAAAAAAAAAAAAAAAAAAAAGCGAGCAAAATAGAGAACAAAATGGAGAATGAAAATGCAATTTACTATTATTAAGTTCTATAATTGCTATATTTAGCCCTCATTGGAATCACGCTACAATTTCTGCTCTTTGCGCAACATGGAAAAGGAATAGCGTAGCGTGTACAACTAATCAAAGCAGGAGAATGATACATAGATGTGTGTGTTCAAGATTTGTATATTTAGAAGTGTGTTTTTGTATATATATATATATATATATATATATATATATAATATATATATATATATATATATATATATATATATATATATATATATATATATATATATATAATATATATATATATATATATATATATATATATATATATATATATATATATATATATATATATATATATATATATATATATATATATATATATAATATATATATAAATATAAATAATATATAAAATATATAATATATATATATATATAATATATATATATATATATATATAATATATATATATATATATATATATATATATATATATATTATATATATATATATATATATATATATATATATATATATATATATATATATATATATATATATATATATATATATATATATATATATATATATATATATATATATATATATATATATATATATATATATATATATATATATATATATATAAACAAGCAAACTTTGTCTTCTACCCTTCGATATATCGGTAAATCACTTGAGGAAGCTTTTCGCATATCGAAACCTTTCTATAGAGTATAGAAAGGGATTTTTCTAAACGTCCCTTTTAAATTTTTTTTTTTTTTTGAAAAAAAAACTAATTCATTGCTCCTTTTCGTCGCAGTTTGCTAAAGGAGTTTAGGTGTTTAAGTAATCCTGAAATGTTTAGAATTCAGATTTTTTTTAAAGCATATCTGTATAAAGTGTTAAAGAAAAAAAATTGAATAGAAAGGAATCATCTACGTATTCCTTCTAAAGAACAGGTTTGAGTTTATTGCGGGTTCACAGCTAACACATCAACTAAAAAGCCAATTACTTGAGCCTATTTCTATCTAGTATAGTACCTTTGACAGTTCCTCCGATATCACGATAACTTTACTGGTATATAGGATTCGATCAGCTTTGGATATTGGGGAAGCAATTATTGCTGATGGTGGTCTTTCTCTTGTTTTAGGGATGTGCTCGTCGAAGCTGACACCACCCTTACTCAGTTCAGTTATATATACATATCAATAAATGATAAAACTTTTCCTTGGTGCTGAAACGTGAACATGTTTACCAAAATCTGAAAAATGGAATAAGTTTAGATATTCATTCTAACTCTTCAATCTATATTCTTTCTGAAGGTTTTGAATCTCTTCTTAATTTTCATTAATTTTCTTAATTAATCATCTTGAAGTTTATTCTCTTCTCGCAGATCATCACTATGGTTCCGTAGTTCGAGATCAATTGGTGATATTCTGTCCTATGTTTTCAAGTCCATTGGTCATCTACTCTTTGGGAATATGGGAATTTGTTTTGCGTCGGTGCTTAACATCAAACCTTTGAAAAGGTTCAGCATTCAACACTGATCTCTAAATCTCCTTTCATTAATGATCCTGTCTCTATTTTGCCTTTTATCTCTAATTTCATTTCTCATTGTTCAGTTTCAGAAGTTGTTGATGAAAAATTTTATTCATTTTTGCGAGCTGCTAATTAAGTCGTATATACATTCAATAGTTTCATTACATTTATGAATATTTTAGTAACTTTTAAATTATATCTCCACCACTCAAAGGTCGGGGGATTACGAGAGGCAGGGACGTCCCCAGTAGACATATGTTATATATATATATATTATATATATATATATATATATATATATATATATATATATATATATATATATATATATATATATATATATATATATATATATATATATATTATATATATATATATATATATATTACTTTATTTATTTTTATATTTAAGTAAACTCCAAGTAGCCTCTATATTTTTGGGTGTAAGGTGCAATTTGAGGATCCACAAAATTTTTACTGGGTTCAAAAGTAAGATTTTTAAAAAATTGTTTTTTCGAGAATTTTTGGGCTAAAAAACTTAAATTGGGTATTATACCCAGCATATGTCTACGGGGGGGCTCTGCCCACCGTACCCCCCGACCCGTAAGTGATGATGATATTGTCGACTACTTTTCCATTTCTATGGGATATTTTCCATTTTTTTTTTCAAATGGCTTCTCAAAAATTGTACCTATATATATATTATATATATATATATATATATATATATATATATATATATATATATAATATATATATTATATATATATATATAAATATATATATTAAAATAAAATTACTTTAAACTTTTTGTTGCTTCACATCTTTCAGAAACATTTACGAACTCTCCTATCCCCTTCGACAAAAATAAATAAAAAATAAATAAATAAAATAAATAAATTAAAAAAAAAATAAATAAATAAATAAATTTGAAACACCATTTCACTTTACCTGATACAGGGTAGGTAAAATGGAAGCTGGATTTAGTGTTCAGAGATCTTTACTGTATAAGGCTTTCACTTTTGTATGGAGTACTCACTCATACTGTTCAGCTATATATATATATATATATATATATATATATATATATATATATATATATATATATATATATATATATATATATATATATATATATATTATATATATATATATATATATATATATATATATATATATATATATATATATATATATATATATATATATATATATATATATATATATATATATATATATATATATATATATATATATATATATATATATATATATATATATAATATATATATATATATATATATATATATATATATATATAATATATATATATATATATATATATATATATATATATATATATATATATATATATATATATAATATATATATATATATATATATATATATATATTATATATATATATATATATATATATATATATATATATATATATATATTATATATATATATATATATATATATATATATATATATATATATATATATATATATATATATATATATATATATATATATATATATATATATATATAAAATAAACTCATTTTAACATTTGTGTTTTTCGATTACGAGCGTCAAAAAAAAAAAAAAAATACATAAATAAAATAAAATAAAATAAAATAAAATAAAATAAAAAAATAAAAAAATAAAAAATAAAAAAATAAAACTTTAATAACAGAGATTTTTCATAAGATTAAAAATCTCTTTTAAAAATCTCTTTACTTAATGAAAATAAAATAAAAACTTATAAGGTTTAAATAATAAAAAATATTTACCTATTATAATTTCCCTTTAAAAAGAGAACTCATTGTCTATAGTATCTCACCATTGATTATTTTTTGATTGCCAAGTTGGTAAGATCAAAATAACCAAAGGAGAATCGGTTCCAAGTTCCTAACTCTGAATCTGGGGCTCCTTTTTCATGTATCGACTCACTGGGTGTACTTTACCATTCTTAACCCTCTTTGTTGCCCAATAAAGGGAATCCCTTCCAATTCTCTCTCTCTCTCTCTCTCCTCTGCCAAGATTTTATAGTTAACATTTTTACTTTACCTCTGAACCAGTCCACCAGAACAAATCTTAGCATAAAATCGGAATTCAGTTAACTCTAGTAATGATCTAGTTACTCTAGTATCCTAACAGGTACAGTAGGTAGTAGTATAGGGATCACTTTTGACGGGTGCCAGATTTAGCTACTTTTCGAAAAATCTGGCAACCTGTCCCTAACGGTCTTTTCTGCATTTGCGTGCAATCCTGCATTCTCAGAGACCTTCCTGACATTTTCTTTGTCGGTTCAAGGACCCCGGACCCCCAGAATCATGTTTCAATCACTCTTAGAAATGATTTAAAGACAATTCAAGTTTGTCTTGAATCCATTACGTAAAGATGTTATTGAAGGGAATCGAACCCTTTTGAAAACCTACCAGAGAACAAGATTCAAGTCCAATTCTCCATCTTATCATTAACTATCTGTAAATTTTTATTTAAAAAATATCATGTTAATTAATTTAGTTTGTCAAACAAATGTGCTAAATTTAACAAAATTGACATGGTTAATTTCGTTAAAATTTATCCACTATTAATTTGGTAATAAAGAGCAAAAGTTATGTGGTTAACCTCAACACATGTTACTATCGTTAAAATCAACATATGTTAATTTTGATTAAATTCAACATATCATAATTTTGTTAATTTTAACATTACGTAAATTTAGTTAATTTTTTATTTTTTTTATTTTATGTATTTATTAATTTATGTAATTTAAGAAAAGGCAAGAGATATAATATAGGTTTAAAATTGTAAAAAAAAATCTTTCAAAATTTTTGCCTTAATTATAATATATATATATATATATATATATATATATATATATATATATATATATATATATATATATATATATATATATATATATATATATATATATATATATATATATATTATAATATATTATTGTGGAGGAAGGTTTGAAATAGCTGACCTATGATCTTTCTCTCATTTTTAACTGAGGGAAAGTAATCGTAGTTTTCAATACCTCAAAAATTCAATCTTAACTTACCTACTCCACAAAGTCTTCGAAATCTTCTTCGAAAACAGAACCGAAGCCTTTGGACTTTTCTTAATATTCTTGGTATATATTTTCCTAATTATATTTCTTTCTTTCATACCAAAAAAAACTACTAAAGAAATTGTTGTTCTGAGGCATTTCCAGAACTACTTCACTCCGCATCAAATGTCTGCTTTGTAAAGAGGAGCAATTCGTTCTTGTATGAAGTATGCATCTTCAGAATTTCTTCACTCCACACCAATTGCCTGCTCTTTGTAAAAAGGTGCTATTCGTCCTTGTATGGAGTACGCATCTCCAGAACTTAATCACTCCATCTCAATTGCATGCTTTGTAAAGGGGAGCTTTTCGTAATTGTATGGATTACGCATCTCCAGAACTTCTTCACTCCACTCCAATTGCCTGCTTTGTTAAGAGACGCTATTCGTCTTTGTGTGGAATACGCATCTCCAGAACTACTTCACTCCACCCCAATCGCCTGCTTTGTAAAGAGACGTTATTCGTCCTTGTATGGAGTACGCATCTCCAGAACTTATTCACTCCATCTCAATTGCATGCTTTGTAAAGGGGAGCTTTTCGTAATTGTATGGATTACGCATCTCCAGAACTTCTTCACTCCACTCCAATTGCCTGCTTTGTTAAGAGACGCTATTCGTCTTTGTGTGGAATACGCATCTCCAGAACTTCTTCACTCCACCCCAATTGCCTGCTTTGTAAAGAGACGTTATTCGTCCTTGTATGGAGTTCGCATCTCATACCTGAAGTCGTTCTATGAACACAACCCTTCTTTAGAAAGGTTGGAATGAAAAACTTTTTCTCCTTGTTAACTCTCCTACTCTCACTTGCTCTTTCCAATCAGTTTCTTTACATCAACCTATTGCCTCACTTTTTCATTTACTATCACCACCACAACAGACCACGTGATCCCGAAACTTCTGTTCTCACACTTCTTCCCTTGAGGAAAGCTCTTATGACTCGTCATATTCATTTTCTGTCCACTCTGACCCCAAGACTTAACTACTATGCTCATTCTTACATGTAAAACTGATTGTAAAGTTTGGAACACACTTCTTTTGTTCTCAACTTCTTACGATTAAACCTTCAAATACTTCTGGTTCATGTAGCCCTTATTCTGAATATATATATATATATATATATATATTTATATATATATTATATATATATATATATATATATATATTAATATATATTATATATTATATCACACCATGAGCGTATATATATATA
>SEYY01001494.1:67500-75000 GCA_009176605.1 Armadillidium nasatum | reverse complement strand
CATACCCATCATTCAATAACCTTGATTTCAATTATAATATATATATATATATTTATAAATAATATAAATAAAATAATATAATATATAATATAAATAAAAAAAAAAAAAAAAAAAAAAAAAAAAAAAAAAAAAAAAAAAAAAAAAAAAAAAAAAAAAAAAAAAAAAAAAAAAAAAAAAAAAAAAAAAAAAAAAAAAAAAAAAAAAAAAAAAAAAAAAAAAAAAAAAAAAAAAAAAAAAAAAAATAATTAAATTTTAAAATATATTTTTTTTTTTTTTTTTTTTTTTTTTTTTTTTTTTTTAAAGTTATTTTTAATTCATGTATATATATTATAATAAAAAAATAAAATAAATTATTATTATTATTTTTTATTACTGTTACTATTATTGTTGTCTTCATTACATAAATACATTCATAAATACACACTTTTTCACTATAAAAAATAATATTAAATTAATTTAATAATATAATTTTTTAATAACCAAGTATAGTAAAACACTAACACAGGTATAAAATCTAAAAAATATAATATAATAAAAAAAATAAATAAATTATATATATAAAAAAAATTTTTTAAAAACAATATTTGAAATATAGAATTCTTGTGTTTTTAATAATAATTGCAATAATAATTCCTATGTTAAAGTAAAATGAAAATAGTTATATATATAATATAATAAAAAAAATATATATAAATATAAAATATAATATATATACTTAATAATAATATATATAATATAATATTACCATCACTCACGGGCAAAACCCTATTCAAAGAGGGGATGTTAAAATAATAATAAAATAATATAAAATATAATATATATAATATATATAATAATAATATATAAATATATATATAATATATAAACGTGTTAGACCATAAAAATATTGTAAGTAACAAAAATATATGATGGAAAACACCTACTCATTACAATCAAAAATTTCGAAAGTTCCTAACCAAAATCAACCACACCTAATAAAAATCTAACCCCACAGCAAAAAAAAAAATTCAAAACGAAAAACAATTTTAACCAATAAATGCTACTGGTTAATAATCACTCATATAACAAGCAAATATAACCAAAGCACAAATTACAAAAGTAAAGATAAGAAATAAAATACGACAAATCTTGGAAAAGAAACACATTATTCTTTTCAACCCACTAGAAAAAGAAATGGAGACAAAGGAACAAGAAGTAGAAAAGGGAAATGAGGTTTCAACCAATCTATAATATGTTATATATATATATATAAAAAAAAAAAAAAAAAAAAAAAAAAAAAAAAAAAAAAAAAAAAAAAAAAAAATATATATATATATAACTGATTGAGAACAAAAGGAATAGAAAGTAGAAGGAGAAGCAATAATATATATATAAAACGAAATTATATGATAAAAGTTATCGATATATGATAGTAAAAAAAAACGAAGAAATGCAAAAGGAAATAGATTATGTCAAAACAACAGAAAGAAAAAGAAGGAGAACGGCTACAGAGAGATAGAAAAGCAATCAAGAAAATGCCAAATTGAAAAACAGAATCACAGCGAGAAGAATAACCTGTGAAACGGGGATGGAAGAAGAGCAAGCACTCAATAGGAACAGAGAGAGAGTGAAACATGATATGTAAAATGTATGATAACGAAGAAAAAGGCGGGGATAACTAGAGACTCAGATAAAAAACAAGGGAAAGGCGTTACTAAGTAATAGTAGAAAAAAATAACAAAGGATAACAAAGAGAAAAAGAGATAAAAATGAAAGAGAAACAATAAAGAAACATAAGTATCAGGAGATAAAAATCCGAATCCGTAGAGACCAAAGTGCGTCTGTTAGATTGAAAGAAAAAGCGAGACCACAGCCAAAAGCCTTGGGAAGCAAAGGAGCACCAAAAAAGAAAAACAAAAAAGAACGAAACGCCCAAAAAAAGCCAACCAAAAAGACCCCCCCCGAACCTCGTAGTCGTCAGCCCAAAAACTGTAGACTGCGTGAGTGGTCAGTATATAAATGTAGTATGTATGATGTAGATCGATGTGAGTAAGCGAGTGAAGCTGGGATTTAGTGGTGTGCGTTGCGTAAGGCAGCGCGACACCGGAGTAGATCGCGCCGCGTCGTCCGATGTGTGAGAAACAAATAGGAGCAAAAAGCCCCTGAACGGGACAGAAGGAGCAAAGGCTACAGGAAGTGGGAGAAAGGAGAGAAGAAACCGAGCGACAACCCGGCGAACACCAGAGGAGGGGCACAGCACACAAAAGGCCAGTGGAGACCAAAAAAACGCCATGTGTGTAGTCTACTTAAGGAAGCAGACGAGCCACCAGAAAAGCGGCAAAGAGTGTGAGCGTCTCGAGAGCGATATGTGGTCGGAGGCAGGTCACAAAAAACGGACGACGACAAAAGCGGGACGAACTAGGCGCGGCCCGCGAGGAGCGCGTGAGCGACCGAGTAAACAAGACCAGACAGAACAGATAAAGCAAAACAAATAGAAAGAGAGAAGAGTGAGTAGAGTGTCGATAGCAAGAGAGGCGTGTGTGAGGCGAGAGTAGAGCAAGCATCACAGAAAAAAAGACGCGCTAAAGAACGACACCGCGGAAAAGAAAAGAACATGCGTGTGAGTGCGTGAGATGTGAAGTGTAAGACAAGTAGTGAAGAAGTGTGAAGCAAAGGAAACCAAAACCAGAAGGGCAAGCCAGACAAACAAAACGAAACCCAAGGGCAAAAAACCAAAAGAACCAGGCGGCAAAAAGCCGAGAACGGCCAATCGCCGAGAAAGAAAAGCCAGCACAACAGACGCCGAAAGAGTTGGAGTGTGACGGCGAACAAGAAAGAGACGAATAGCAAAGTAGAAGACAAAGATAGTGTGCGAGCGAGGTGAGAGTGTCGGAAAGCACAAAACCAAAAAAAAAGGCAAAGAAGATGCGTGAGTGAAGAAACACAAAACACAACACGACCAAAAGTAGAGCAGTAGAGGTGTGTCAGTATGAAAGACAAAGAGCACCACCACTGACAAGAACGGAGCACCGCCGGTGAACAAGAGAACAGACAACACGACAACATGAAACACAGGGCCAAAAGCGCAGAGGGAAACAAGGAACACAAAAAAGACGAGGAATAAGCAGCAGAAAAAACGCAAAAGGCACCCACGGAAAACGAGAGCAGCAGAGAAGGGCGGGGAAACATAGGAGGGAAAAAGATCCCAGACAGTGACGAAAGGAAAGGGACAAGAGAGGCAGAGAAAAAGGCAAAAGGGAGCAAAGAAGCAGAAAAGAAGAGAGATGAAGGCGAGAAGGGGGGCCCACGGCGGAAATACGCGACAAAAAAAAAACCCTAAAGAAGACAGTGGGGGGGGAAAAAGCCAAAGCCGAGAGGCGGCCCCAGCACCAAAAAAAAACAAAAAAAAAGAGAAAAGAAAACACGGACAAACCAACGAAAACAAGACAGCGACAGAAAAAAGGACAGCCGAAACCAAAACAGCACGCCACTACCACCCAGAGAAGAAACCAACCAACAGCACAAAACGACAGCAAAAAAAACGAACGGGCAACCACCAGCGGAAAACTATAAGGGACAACAAGAACCGCCAACAAAAAAGAAAACAGAAACACGCAAAAGGGAGAAAGGAAACCAAGAAACAACAGACCCAGGCGGGCCGGCCAAGGGGGGCACAAGCCAAAAGAAAGGAAAAAAATAAAAACTCAACGGCGGGCCAAAGCCCAAGAAGAAAGAACAAGAGAACAAACTACCAACCCCGACAGGGAAACCAACTAAAGGAGACAAAACAAAAACAAGACGACAACCCACCAACAACAAACAAGAAATCAGCCCCCAGACGAACAAAAACAACGCTGACGACAACAAAACAAACAGAAAAGAACCAGAAAGAGAAAGAAAAAAACGAAAAAGAAAAAAAGAAAAGAAAGAAAAAGAAAGAAAGAGAAAAAAAAATAAAGAATAAAAAAAAAAAAAAAAAAAGCCAGAAGCCGAAAAAAAACAAACAAAAAGCCCCGAACGGCAGCCGGAACCCGAAACCAAAATAAAACAAGGGAAAAAGTAGCGCCAAGATAAACGGACCCGCACACCAGCAACAAACCGAATCGAGACCACTCAGGGTGAAAGAAGCAACAAACGAAACGGGGAAGGGACCAAAAACAAACAAAAAAACAAACAAGCAAACAAAAAAAAAAAAAAAAAAACGGAAAACACAACACCCACACTAGAACAAAGCGGGGCCACAAAAAGTGCAGAGAATCCACCACAGCACGACCCCTCAAAAGCAAACGGCACCCCCCCGAGCACACCCACCAACAACACCCCATCCGAACCCACAGCACAACAAAAGCACCTAAACAACAAAACCAAAGACCCCCGAAAACGTCCGCCT
The DNA here is from genome assembly GCA_009176605.1 of Armadillidium nasatum. Lineage (NCBI taxonomy): Eukaryota > Metazoa > Arthropoda > Malacostraca > Isopoda > Armadillidiidae > Armadillidium > Armadillidium nasatum. The sequence goes on along the minus strand of SEYY01001494.1, from coordinate 70,631 downwards.
ACACCGCACCATCATGACGAACACCCCATCAAAACACAACGGCCCAAAAAACCACGCGAGCGCCACAGCCAACCTGCACCAAAAGCGCAGACCCCCCACCCATCCAAGGAGCGCACACCGCGACAGAGAGCACATGAAACGAACACCCGGCAAGGCAAAAAACGAAAGCAAAACGAGACAACAACCACAACACAGCCAACGCCGCCCACCGGCACCACCTCACGCCCCAACACAACACCATGAATAACGCCCCCCAAACCACCGCAATCCAACCTGGAGGCAACCAGGAAGCGCCACCACATCACGCAAGGCACACCCATAACCAACTCCAGCCCATAACACCCGCCCCGCACCCAGATCCAAAAAAACCTCACAGCCACAACCAGGACCACAACCACACAAAAAGAAAAAACACCGCCAACGGCCCCCCCCCGGAACACCCGCACAGCCATGGAGAACCCCGAACCCCAACAATACCAAAAGCCCAGAAGGGGGAGCCAGGAAAGCCCCCAAAAACCCGAAGATGCAAGAAAAAAAAAATAAAGAACCAACCAAACACCGAAACAGGGGTAACATGCGGCGAAAAGGACAAACAGAAGAAGAAAAAAGAGAGGAAAACAAAAAGAGAAAAAATAAAAAATAATAATAAAAAAGGAAAAAGGCCAAACAAAAACCCAAACAAGAAGGCACACAAGACAGGGGCAAATAAAAGGGAAACAGAAAAAATAACACGAAAAACCCCCAAAACAACCAAACAAACGCAAAAGACAAACAAAACACCCAAACCTAAAAAAAAAAAAAAAAAAAAAAAAAAAAAAGAAAAAAAGAGAAATATATATAATATATAAATATAATATAATATAAATAATAAGATATAAAATAAATATAATTAATATAAAGAAAATAATAGAATACTAGTAATATAATAAAAAATAATCAATACCAGTAAGTACAGATACATAACACAGGAATCCAAAAAAAAAACAACCCCACAAATAGCGTTAGTATATATATCACAAAACCAATCCAAATTTAAATATACAATGAGAAGATTTAAGCAAGAAAACAAGACAAACGTAAATTGCAAAAAGATTGAAATGAAAAACAGCAACTGATGTAATAAGATCGAAATATTGATGTATATAAGAAGCTTTAGAATAAAAATCCGATGGATACATACGATCGAAATGAGATCGAAATAAACTGATATAAGATTCTAAAAATTAGAATCCGATGTATACATACGATCGAAATGAGATCGAAACAGACTGATATAAGATTCTAAAAATAAGAATTTGATGTAAGAAGATCGAAATAAGATGCATAAGTAAAGCGAAAATATTGAGGTAAAAAAAAAAAAATTAAGATTGACTTAATAAGAAGAAATAAAAAAAAATAGTGAAAATTTATATGAACATTGATAAAAGAAACAACTATATTTAAATAAAGTGAAAAGGATGATGTAAAAATATAGATGAAAAATAGAACCTATGTTAGAAGATAGAAATAAGAAACTTGTGTGTAGGGTTGGAGTGAAGTATCGGTATCGGTAAGTATCGGCATATTTTCCGATACTGTATCGGTATCGGCAAAATGGATAAGAGTAGTATCGTAGATAGTAGTATCGGCTTATTTTTAGGTATCGGGTAATTTTTAGGTATCGGTATCGGTAAAAATTATGGTATCGCTCCATCCCTACTTGTGTGTATGTAATTAGATTAAACCGAAATAGAAATGATGTTATAAGATTGAAAATAATAAACTAATATGTAGAACATTATATTGTGTAGAAAATAGTAATGGTGCTAGAGAATATTAAAATAAGAAAATGTGTGAAGAATAAGATAATAAGATATTAAAAACAGAAGATTGAAATGATGGTTAAAAGATTAAAATAAGAAAAGAAATCGGATATAATAAGATTAAAAGACATACTGAAATAAAAATTTTAAAATAAGAAATAGAAATGATGACAGAAGATTTTAATAAAAGTTAAAAATTGTTATATGAAAATATAAAATCAAAAACAGCTGGCACCACGTAAGAAAATTGAAATTCTTTTTCATTCTCTCCAATATAGGAAGGATCTTCACCTTATCACTGTGAAGATCCTTCCAATATAGGAGAGGAAGGATCTTCACCTTATCACTGTGAAGATCCTTCCAATATAGGAGAGGAAGGATCTTCACCTTATCACTGTGAAGATCCTTCCAATATAGGAGAGGAAGGATCTTCACCTTATCACTGTGAAGATCCTTCCAATATAGGAGAGGAAGGATCTTCACCTTATCACTGTGAAGATCCTTCCAATATAGGAGAGGAAGGATCTTCACCTTATCACTGTGAAGATCCTTCCAATATAGGAGAGGAAGGATCTTCACCTTATCACTCTGACCAGCATCTCTTTTTACATTTGTCCTTAAAAGTCCCTCTCCTAGAGCGCTCTAAAATTTCATGTTTTTCGGCGCGTTGGTTTCAGTGTTATACACACAATCCTTGAATTTTATTTATATACTCCCAGTATAGGGTTTTCACCCTATACTCCCAGTACAGGGTTTTCACCCTATACTCCCAGTACAGGGTTTTCACCCTATACTCCCAGTACAGGGTTTTCACCCTATACTCCCAGTACAGGGTTTTCACCCTATACTCCCAGTACAGGGTTTTCACCCTATACTCCCAGTACAGGGTTTTCACCCTATACTCCCAGTACAGGGTTTTCACCCTATACTCCCAGTACAGGGTTTTCACCCTATACTCCCAGCACAGGGTTTTCACCCTATACTCCCAGTGTACAGGGTTTTCACCCATTAAGCAGTTCCAGCTTCGTTTTCGATCTAATCTCTCAACACTTTCTCTCAGAAGTCTCCAGAAAAGGTCAGGTTTCCGGAACTTTGGTTTTTCAGTGCTATAATCCAGTTGTTGCTGCTAGCAATGTAATTGAATAGCCGGGTTGCTAGCCCTATCAAACCCTAGCGCTTTGCTCTACTCTTATTAAAATTTTAAAAAAAAGAAAAGATGTTAAAAGGTTGAAATCGCAAGATTAAAAAGACGTAAGAAGATTGACATTATAGAAACGGAACTGATCAATGAAATTAGAAACAACTGCTTTATGATTACTAAAATAAAAC